>JAZKJV010003760.1:0-185000 GCA_037367405.1 Ottelia alismoides
TGACGAAGAAGGCGATGGAAGGCTTGGCATCCGCCTTGCATGAAGTATCCTCTGAAGCTAGATCCTCGCACGAGCAGCTACAGATAGAGCATTCCTCATACACCCAAGCTCAAACTCAGATAGAGCAATCCAAATTGGCTCTAGCGTCCATGGAAGAGCGATGTGAAATAATGCTCGTCGAGGCAAAAGATGAGGTAGAACGGCTTATGACCGCAGTGGAAGGAGTGCAGAAGGAAGCCGAGAAGTCAAAGTTGGAAAGGGCCTCCAAGGAAAATAATTACATGAGCTTAATAAGAAAATCTGAGGACGAAATCGTCGTAATCAAGGAGAAAATGAGCAAGCTAGCGAGCAAGCTTGTGGAAACGGAAGCACAAGGGGCGATCGCGAAGGAAGAGGGTGCACAGCTGTTGAGTAGGCTAATGCAGGCAAAGTTTGAGGCGGCAAAAGCAAACGAAGCTGCGGAGGAAGCAAAGGTGGACATCCTACACCTGAAAGACCGGTTACTGGACAAAGAGAATGAGCTCCAGAGCATTAGTCAGGAAAATGAGGATCTCCGGGTACGCAACAAAGCCACAACCAAGAAAATCAAGGAGCTATCCACACTGCTTGAGGAATTCAAATCCCAGAATGGGAATAGTGTTGCGATCAACAGCAAAAAGGAATACAATGTAGCACCTAATATGCTGGCAACTCTGGATTTCGATGTTCCCTTGGCCGAAGAATGCATAGACAAGACCGAAGTGCAGCATGAACAGCTTGAAGATCATGGCTTCGCGAAAGTGGAACCGAATAAATTCGAAAGCAGAAGCCAACTGAAACAGTTCGATGTGGAGGATGAGAAGAGATGGGAGAGCTGTAAGATTGTGAGTAACGGACTATCCCTGGAGGCACAAACCGAGATGGAATCATTGGCTAGTAGCTTCCGTTCGAAGATCGAAATCGAGAGCTTCGACCAGAGAAACGGTTGGGATTCACTGAGCAGTAAATTGCCTGAAAAGAAGAAGAAGAGTTTCATGCACAAGTTCAAGGGCTTGCTCAAGAAGAAGAGCAGCACGAGGTAGTCTGAGTCCTGACAGAAACACAACTTCCTTTATGCAGAGTGTCACAATGTGTGTGCCGCCTTTTCCTTTTCGTTTTTTTTGAGGGCTTTGCTTGTTTACTGTGTTTGAACGAGCACCCGCCACTATATCTGTAACTATATAGAAGATATAACTGATATATCTTTGTTCATTTGTACCAATCATGGCTACTTTCCACTGGAAGATTTGTATCATCACTGCAAATTGCTATCTATATAACTGGAAAATTGGAGAAGGGAAAGTTTCCAGAGTCTGAACCTCAGAGCATATGTATCAGAATTTTCTCGATTAACTGAAGTCGCAGATTTTCAGAAGATACAGGATAAATCTGGATTAGGGCTGCCAACTGAGTGATATTGAAGGAAAGGAACCCATTCCAACATATGGTCTAATCTGATCAAGTAACCAAACTTCATCAAAAGAGAGAACTTGGTCCAACCAAGTCTGTGTGTGTGCTGTGTGTGGGTGGGGGGGGGGGGGGTTCCATGTGGGGGCAACCTAGGTCATCTTTAATATTTTTTCCAGATCACTGACATGACTTGCAAAAGACCCTTCTCCTCTGAGATACCGGTAGTGGGTGCCCCCATGAAGAAGCATGTGTTGGGAATCTGACGATCATGGAATTGTTCCTTTAGGTTTTATTCATGGTCAATGCTCGGGACATGGCATGTGGAACAGTGGGTGGGACAAGGTCAGGTGAGATGGTGCTCCCTTATCTTTTTGTCAGCTGCATGTCAGGTGGTTGCATGCTTCCTACCCTCTCTTTTCCATGTGGACCATACTGTTTTATCACTTGCATGGATTTGGAATTTTTTCTTCCAAAGTTAGACAAAAAAACAACTTAATGTCCTGGTGATAAATAAGCTGCCAACCAAAATATCAAGATAAAAATCTTACCTATAAAAATGGTCAAGCCTTTTCCCATATAAGTAAGGTCGTCTACATGAATTCTTGCTCAAATCTATGTTGAAAGATTTGTCTATTTTTTATGTCAGTTATCAACTACCCAACGCAACCCCCACAATGGGGATTTGAATCCCGATCTTTTGGATGGTAGGCACGTTGCACTATCACCGGACCCTAATATCTTACTTATCTCAGAAAAAAATCATTTAGGAAAAAAAACAATGCAGATTAACCTTTAGTTACCAAAACGCAATCCTTTCTATCCAGCATCCTCCAACTCATCTTTATTCTATTTGCACGACTGACACACTGTAACACATTTGGCCATTTCTCAGCATGTACCTTGCCACCGACTTCCGCATCTACCTCCTTGTTGGCAGTTCTGTCTATATCTACTTGAGGAGCATCCCAAGGTGCACTTGTGCTCCTGCAATCGATCGTTCGGAAATTGTCTCGTTCAACTTGCACATGGATCTCCCCATAATGTCAGGCAATTTTGTCATTTGTTGTAAGGTAGCTCCAGTTATTACATCCAGTAATACCAGGCAAAAGTCACTGCTTTAGATTTCCTACCAAAAAACATCCCAAATTCCTACATTAGTTCAGAATGATTCTGACTGAAAACTTTATAACTTATGCAAATTAAAAAAGATGTATTCAAAGCAAATTCCGAATTGTGTACCATCGGTTCGGATTCAGTTTTGAAAAGTCCACCGCTTCAATCTCTCACTAGGATTGCCGATGAAAAATATTTATCTTGAACATTTTTTGGTCAATTCTAGATGATTATGCATTGTCTTGATAAAAAATGGTCCTGAAATGCGCTCATCGCCAGACACTTGTAGTTATTGCTTATGTTTTTTCATTAATCATTTCTTGATAAGTTAACCCACTTAAATGGTTAAGTGGTAGTGCAGTGTGCCTATCACCCAAAAGACCAGGGTTCAAATCCCTCTTTGTGGGAGTTGCGTTAGGTAGTCGACAACCAGCGTAAAAAATAGTTGAATCTTTCAACATGGATTTGAGCAAGAATCCATGTAGCTGACTGATGAAACCCAGTTTCATGCTATTAATTCACGGTTATTAATTCCCTTGCTTAAATTTGTGTCAGTAAAAACCAGATAAATCTGTGGTGATATCAGAGTCCTAGAATAAATTAAAAATACAAAAAGATAACAAATTAAAAATCGTAGTGTTTTTAAACCTTTAAAAACGCTCACAAAGAATTTTTTTCCTCTGTTGGACCTCATCTCCGTTTTTGGTCAAATGAAACTTGTAGACCTCATCGAGACCTACAACTTTTATGTTTTGAGTTTTTCCAAATTTGGCCTCCTTATTTCACATTCTTCTACGATTGGGCCATGTGGCGCCTTCTGGTTGGGCCACGGAGCATGTCTCTTTGCGCGCCACGCGCCCCCCACTCACTGTCGTTCGATCATTCCATTCCCCTCCAGATCACCGCCGTCCTTTCCCGCTTTAATCTCAACCCTTCGATCAAGGCTCATATCACATCAAGGCCGTCCGCCAGCGTTGTTCTCTCCCTTTTGCCATGTGTCACACTTCTAGCCACATGATCTTCTCTGGATGCTTCCATTCCAGTCGTTCATCTCCGATGTTGTCCTAACCGCCCGATTTACACCCACCTTTCATCGCATCCGTTTACTTATGCCCGCATCCACTCACGACACGTGGATCTTCCTTAAGCCCTCCGATCCGACCTCCAGAGATTTAATCTGGGTCTCTCGTTAGTGCTCACCTCTCAGCCGTTGGATCGTGAGATCCAACGACGGAGAGCCCTTCTTCTTCCTCCCGCTACTCCCTCGCCCACATCACCCACCTCGCGCGTCAACTTCGCCCTTTCCATTTCTCCCGTTGTTTCTGCCACTCTCTCCACTCGCCAACTACTCCACGACGAGGCCCCATCTTCCCTCATCTTCGCGGGAGTCCACGTTCGCCACAACACCTCCCCTCTCGCTCCTCATCTTCCACTCAAGTCACGGCCTCCGCCATCAGAACCACAACCTTGCCTCCTTAAATTCATCGTCGTCACGCCACTTCACGATTGTATGCCTTTATGTGGGGCCTCGCCCAGCCCTCTCCTCCCCGTGACAGGGGGAGGACTGATCGAGGAGCAAAGACGACGGTGGCTCCTGATGAAACCCGCAGCTGGCATGGTTGCGTTGCGGAGCTCCGCCTTCGCTCGAGTTGTCCCACCTGGCTGAGGGAGTTCAGCGACGACCCGAGATCCGTCAAGGAGCTCAATCACAAGCCCTCCGCTCCGCCCAACCTCATGTAAGCTCCTCCGATCTTCATTGCATTTTCTCCTTCTTTTCTCTTATTTAATAAGGATCAACCCGTCACATTCACCTTCCATGAACCATCCATTTAGCTTCATCAAATCACCCTCTTCTTTGCTCACCCCTCCGATCACCTCTTCCTTCGCCAAGCCAGACCACTCCGCCGCCCTTCTCCTCCGAGTTTGTCGGAGAAGATGTCTCAAGTCAACACGTTCTTTGCCCACCAGGCCTGCCATTCCATTCACACACCATTGCTTGTGCTTCGGCTATAGGGATACTAACAATGCAGGTCCTGAAATGCTTAACGATCGGAGTCCTCGCCGGAGCTCTTTCAAGCAGTTGTGCATCCAGCATACATGTGTTTTCTACTCTCTCCAGATGTCCCAGATGCTCCACCGTGCTTCAAGGTTGATCTCCAGATGGTCAGGAGCAGCTGGTGGTTTTCATCAACGCCGGAAATGAGTGGCGGAGCTCGGAGCCCTTCGTCGGAGACCTGACGTCGCCGCCCGACGCAGAAGATAAGGACGGTATAGCTATCGTTGGATGCACCACCCCGGTGGTCATCCAACGACTTACGATCTCGATGATCGGGCGCCCTTGGTCTTCCGCGTGTCAGCGAGGGAAGGTAGCAACAGATCTCCAGGGCTTGGATCCCCGAGCCTCTTCCGAGCCTCTCCCGAGCCCGAGCCTTGACCGAACCTTCGTCGAGCGTTCGAGGAGCACCCGAGCCTAGCCGAAGCAAATCCGAGCCTCCTCCGAGCCTGCAAGCCACCCGAACCTCGCCATCACGTGCCTGTCACATGACTGGCCGGGTATTTTGCAGGGATACCCTCAAAGCTTCTCCAAATTGCAAACAAGACCAGGCACCACATGATACCCATGTATGCTTGGGGTAATTTGCATTCAAACCCTTACGGGTTTCAATAATTGCAAATATAACCCCGGCGTGTAGGTTATTTACAGGGAAGGCCTCGCGCTTAATTTTATTTTCGTACAAATGTTTGTAAAAATGTTTTATTTGTAAAAAGTTTGTAAATATTTTTAGTATCAAAACTATGTATATAGTACAATTTTTTTGTAAAATGTTTGAAAAGAAAAGTCGGCAAAAACCCTTGTGTAAAAGTTTGTAAATAATTTGCAAAACTTCTGCATTCATTCATGCATTCAAACAATTTAAAAAAAATTGCATATTTTCAAAACTTTTGCATAAAAAGATTTTTGTATATACTTGTATAGTTTTTTGAATCATAGTTGACATTTAAACTAGCCTGGAATTAAATTGGAAAATGGAGCTTGGTTAAGATCTTAATCCACCTAATTCTAAGAGGAACCTTATAGGATTTAGGGTTAAGACTTTTCAGGTCCTTTGGTGACTTAATTCTTTGAGTCCACTAGGCTATGATCACATGTCATCTTGACGAGCCTAAGTAGAGAACTTAATAACGCACACATGACTCTCACAAACAATGACTTTACTTGCACCAGCACCTTATACATAGCTCTCTACAGATGAGGTGGTGAGGAGGCAGTTTCCTTTGGCTTAGGGTAGCATACGAGGGTAGTACTTCTAGGCGGAACCTCTCATCTTATTTTAGTGAAGGAAATGCATCTCAACTTGGTCTGGTGGTGTTGAGGTCTAAAGACAAGAGTTGTGGATTGCAACAAAGCTTCAAAAGAGGGATAGTTTACTGGCTCAAGAGGAAAAAGTATTTACGTATATATGTTGCACCATGTAGATATGTTGTACATATGGACATCAAAAAATGTGCAAAAGAAAGAAAAACTCCAAAAAAGTGCGGGGTATGATAGAAAATGAAATACATGTCGGAATGTATATAGTCAATAAAGCAATATGTTACCCATTCTCATATCACGAAGCTTGCAGCAGGGAGACTTAGCTACACTGGTTGGGCTCCCAGGGATACGTTCTGCCTTTTTATACACGTGTCTCCAAATCCACAGTTTTATTACATTTGTACCAATATCACAGTATACACTATATAATACATATTACATACATATTAAATAAAACACAAAAAACATAAAAATAAAATAAAAATATGCAAAAATACCCTATATTATATAATATATAGTAACAAATAATATTTTGAAAAATTAAAATATTTTTTAGAAATAAATAAATCATTAAATTACCAAAAACCAACTTCAAAAATATTAAAAAATAAAAAAACTTTGAAAAAGCTATAAAAATTACCTATAGAATATTTTACCGTATTTTACAATAAATAAACCAAAAATAATAATAATTAAATAATAAAACCAATAAAAATAAATACATAAAACTTTAAAAATTCACAACTAATTATACAAAAATCACATAAAACATACAACATAACATTTTAATGATAATTTTACTTACTTTAGAATAAAAATAAAATAAAAATATTTCCTTATTGATTACTCTTTTAAAAATCAAAAATACTTTGCAGTTTTGAATAAAAACATTGTTTTCACATTAAAAATAATATAAAAACCATAATAATTCTAAAAACCTCTTAAAATTCATAAAAATAGAAAATAAAATTAAAAACATAAAATTAACAAACTAAAACCTAAATAAAAATTACAAACCATTTTCTAAAATAATAAAAATTACGAAATACTTAAAATAATAAAAACAATATAAAATTCACAAAAATTAAATAAAAATCAAGAAAAGTCCCTTAAAAAATAAAAATTAAGAAACCTTTTGAACCTTAGTTCTCTACCATTTAACCCTAGTTTTCCAATAGTTTGACTCCCTGAGTTCGACACTCCCGTACTTAATGCTATACAGTTGAGTTTAGGAGCATAAATAAAAAATAATTTTTCTATTAAAATCCATCTGGTCGATACAACGACCTTTTTATCTTTATATCAGGAGTTTGATTTTTTCAGATGGCGTCGTTGCAGGGGATGCAGCGCTAGGGCAGATCATAGACTTTAGTTTAGGGTTTTCTTTTCGCTATATTATGTTTTCTAACTTCACAACTATTTGTTTCTAATTTTGTGCATTGCAGATTCCGAGCTGTACAACTGAGAATCAGAAAGTCGACGAAGTTTATTCTTTTATATTAATCTTGTAAAAAATATAAAAAAATCAAGGGCATTCGCCCATTTTTCTGTTTTTGTAGAAGGTATCCCCTAAAGGCATCTTGTACCTTCCACCTTCTCTTTGTCGGGGTATGTTTCACTGAGTGCCATGCACGTGGGGGAGCAGAGCACCCATCGCGGTCTTTGCGTATCGCGATTTTCTCAATGATTTTTCGCATCTTTTTTGAGGATATGTGCTTGCCGAGGTTTTTCAATTTTTCTCTTATTGTGCCTTTGTAGGTAGATTTAGGACGTGCAACCTAGGTGCATGTTTATCTAGAAAAAAATCAAAAAGACAACATCATTAGATGTTATCTAAAAATACTCTAAAAAGTGATAACCGAAAATTAAAATAGGGACTGCTAACATTATTTGACCTTAAAACGAAATGTAACAGACTCACTTGATTCGAGAGAGCAATCTAAAGCAAATAAATTACAGGTACTCTCCATATTTGTGAGTGAGGGACGACCCATTTCTTTTGGAATACTATTGATTTCATACAGTTAAGCACTTGCTCTTCAATGGAGATTCTCGGGTTGCCAGAAACGGTCCGAGTTTCCTTAGTAGAGTGGGAGATTTAGAGGACACCTCAAAAGCACGATCCTTAATTAACACCGATAGCCTAAAATGATCCGTACTTACTCCCATGCTAGTTGAGAATAGGTGATTTTCTGTAAGAACGTGGGCTAGCCTTCCAGGGAACTCGTTAATCTGTGAGAATACTTGTTTGCCAAATAACCCTAAATAGAAAAGATAAACGACTGAAATTTTACGGCCATCACCGGGTTGAGTTGGTGAATTCAGGGTTTGATTTGCATTTGATTTGGTGGTGTGAGTCCTATCTTTCATATCTCGAATCAATCGATCCGGAGTCATCTGTCTAATCACGATGATGGGTAAATGATCTCTTAGGCTGACTCTTACGGCAACGCTTCCAGGTGCAACTACCCAGTCATCTAGGTCGGTTCGAAAAGTTTCATGTTTCGAACCTGAGTCGAATCTTCTATCCTTCTCCGAGTGTGACTATGATCTCAGAGAATTTCTCCTTTTGTTTCTTTGTCTTCTCTGTATTCTTCTATCCCTCTCTCTTATGTTCCTTCGAGTCAGCCTTCGGTTATACCTGTGATAGTTGAGCAGAGGTATAAGACCTGTGAGACTACTATTGATCAGATGAGAGATCCGGGTCCACAAGTTGTTGAGACAGGAGTGTGGATGGAGCAGCATGCATCTTACTCGGGAGTTGAGTCAGTCTCTACATCGGAGCTACCAATCTTCCTGATTGATTCATACTTCATTTCATTACTGCTGAAGTTTTATGGGAAGACGCGTGAGGAGTTGTATGAGCATCTTTTGAGTTCGAGGAGATTTGTAGCACTCAATTCTACTTAGATATTACACCTGAAAATGCAATGACGAAGACCTTTCCCTTGACCCTTAAGGACAGAGCCGCAAGATGGCTCCGACGTTTGGGAAAGGAGAGAGCTAACTAGGGTTCGCTTCGAGATGCCTTTCTTAGGAAATTTACCCTATTAGCTGAGCCAATTTCATGTGGTCGGTTATCAGAGAATTTTCACATGATCCCCACTAGCCAATTCAGGATATGTGGCTCATATTTCAAACTCTCTTAAGGAGATTTTTATACCACAGGATCTCCAAAGCTGAATTAGCTCAGATATTCTATCTGGGAATGATCGCAGAACAACAGGTATTAGTCGATGTCTTGTGTGGCAGTTCACACCGTAGTCTCAACGAGGATTCACTTTGGAATCTCTTCCGAGATATTTATGATGTCAAGACGACAAACGAAAGAGATGCCGGATCATTTGGATGCGATCCACCTCCAGCTGATTTAGGGATCGCACATCAGGCAGTTGATGTGGATACTGATGCAGTATCAAGATGGATGTTGAACTAGTAGTAATGAATTCTCATCCTCAGGAGCCAACACTCCTTTCGTTGATTTTTCAGCCAGAGTATGAGTCGGTTCCATGTCTCCCAGTTCAGGAATCTTGGATACCTATCCCTCAAGTATCCTAAGATAGAGAACATGTGATGTTTCAATCAACCTATTAGCCGATTCAATTTCCATGGCATGACCAGTACCATGAACAACAACCTCATAGAAATTCACCTTATATTCATTTGCTAATTTTGAGTGTTTTCAGCAACCCGAGATGGATGTGGGACACTACTTCAAAAGTCTTGATATAGATGGTCCCACGTTCAATCATTTCATCCATTTGATTCATGAGTAGACCACCTATCGTAGAGAGAAGATGAACATCTTCAGAGATTTTATTACCAGCATTGTCATAGAGTAGAGATTAGTTTTAGATATTCCCGCTTCACCTGTCATTGAATTTGGTTCCTTCTGGTTCCCATGATGATCAGAGGCAACCTATAGTTGCTAAGACATTTAGGAGCAAGGAGCATACAATCGGCAACGGCACATGTGCACATTTAGATTCTGATTCTTTCTATAGTGAAGGTGAAAAATCACAAAAAATGAAAAAAAAAAGAAAAGAAAATCCAAAAAAAGGAATAAAGACGAGACTCCTGACTCTTCAGATGGATCTCGAGCTTCTGTTATTCATGGAATTAGTCCCCATCTTAGAAAAAGATTTTCTTCACCTTCTTATCCTTCAAGTGTACAGACTAACATGGAGGATGTATAAATACCCTTCCCAGATACTCTGAATTTAGGGAAGGGATGAAAGTTAGAAAATTTCAAAAAGATTTAGGAGCCTAAATTCATGAAAGAGATGTTGGATAGAATTTAGATCAAGCTCACTCTTTTGGAGGCATTGGTTCAAATTCCTCTTCTTTAGAAATGTCGGAAGCAACATACCACGTCGAGAAGAAAGAAGAGGTGTAATCATTGTTTAGAGAAACAAGTGTTGACCATTATCACTTGTTGCAACATCCAGCACACATCTCCCAGAAGAAATAGAAAAACATGGGAGAACCATTTGTCAGTTGTTAGATTTCAGATCACGAGTTCGAGCACATCTTATTTGATAGTGGTCCGTAAGTGGATATTTTACCCTTCCATCTTCTCAAGGTACTTCATCTAAGGCCTCTCAAGCGAGCCTGAATGATTCTTCAGTTTCCAGACCGATCGATCAAGAGGCCGAAGGGTATACTTCGTGATGTTGTCGTGATGGTACAAGGCACAAAATTCACTGTGAATTTTGTTGTCTTGGACTCTAATTCTCCAATACCATCACAAGATGTTGCCATCATTCTTGGTTGGCCTTTTCTGCTTATAGCTAAGTCCATTATTGATTATAGGACAGACAATGTCATGTTTCCCTCCAGCAATACAGTGTTGAACTCATAGCCGATAGAGACTTTTCCAGTAGATGAATGTGCTTCCATGCCATCAGAAACAAAGACATGTGGGATTACAGCTGGAATATTACACGATCATATCCCTTCTGATTCTACAGACCAAGATTTCCTCTCTAGAGAGGAAAACTTGGAGAACATAGATTTTGTGATCCGAGTACACATGTTTGGAGATGTATTGAGAGATCTGTAGTATTTATATCATTGAGTCAAACCCGCTGGTGGCACGAATCTGTAACTTTTTTTATATTTGTCATGTAATATATCTAAGGATGGGATAATGTTCCTTTTATTTCTTTTGTTTTTAATGTCCAATCCTTTGTACGAAAGTATACATAGACTTCAATATTTTATCTGATTCACTTAGTGTAATTGCTTGGACAACTTGGAGAGGTGAGATTTGATGCAACACCCATAGAGACATCATGTGGATTAGGAGTGGTTAGTCGTGGTGGCCTTTGATCTTATTGCCTCAGCAAGTGTTCTATTGTGTTTAGTGTAGTGCCACACTTAGGAATCAAAATATAAACGCACCTTGTGAGATAATGTTAAAATGCAAGTGTTCAAAGTAGCTGATGTGTGCATGCTTGTGTATATCAAGTTCATTTATCAGTTATTTTCTCATCTTGTGACTCATGAATACTTTTCTCATCTTCAATCTTCAAGATTATATGGTTCCCACAAGAACAACTGAACAACAGAAGCTAATACTGTAATTTTTTCAATAGTTATTATCGGCGGTCCTGTAATCGTTGGTAATTATATAGTATCAATATTTATTATCAGCACTCATGAAGCCGTCGATAATAACTGAGTATCATCTTTATCGATGGTCGAGCTAGTAGTTGCTATTGTTTTTCGATGATTGTTCATGCACATGGAAGATACTCATTATCAACGGTTACTCCTTTGTGGTGTTCATCATTTTCGGCGGCCCGTGGGAAGGCTCCAAAAATTAGTATACTCATTTTGAGAGCCAACCTTCAGGGGAAGATGCACCCCAAGTTCTCGGATGGCGAGGCTCGTAGTCAGCTTGGAGCCGGGGCACCAAACTTCAAGGGAAGATGCTTGAGATATGGGGGACGGAGGCATAGAGCAGCAGATTGCAGGGATCCCATCAAGTGTTTTGCATGTGGGCAGAATGAACATCACAGCTTCTGGTGTCCTCGATATCGGCATCATCAAGAGCGGAGGTACGTGGTAGCGGTTCGGGGATGTCGAAGGCCATGTTCCTGGTGGGGGTTTACAGGATAAAAGGTACCTGCTTGTTCGACACCTCAGAGGATGTCGGGGCGATCTTTGGTTGTGGCTTCGAGGGTGATGTCATCCAGCTTGGTGGTGAATTTGTATGCACTTAGGGGCTCGATGATGCGGAGGCGAGGAAGTTGTTGGATTTCTCTCGTTGAGCTGCCGGGAAGGTCCATTGGAGGATGACGTTGGAGAGGGATGGGGAGATCGAGGGGATGGAGGAGGAGCGGCAGATCTGGGATCAAGGGACTCTCGCTGCATTGGAGAAGCCTGGAGGTGGTGCGGGCGATGCTGGCTCAGGTCGGAAGGATCATCTCGGATGGGTTGCACAGTGGCCAACCGTCCGGGGTCTTGGCATCGGGGGTGGATGTCTTCAGCCCTCTGCCACATTACTTTGATGTGAGTCTTGCCGGAACACATACATAGTTGCTGAGGTTGGGCCAGAAGGAGAGGGGGAAAAGTTCAGATCAACTGAAGGGGTGGATGGTCAAGAAGGAGATTTCCGGAAAGGGTGAATTCATCTTCTTTTGGGGATTTTGAATCCTCTATCCTCATTTCGAAAAATAGAATGTTGTGTCCGAGAAGTGACGTGAGTGGAAGTCAAGGAAAAAATGGTGGTGGTGGGATCGAGGCACCTTTGTGTGACGTGAGTGGAAGCAAAGGAAGAAATGGTGGTGATGACCCGAGGCACCTCTATCTTATATTTAAGCTGTGGCAGGTCACTTTCTCGGTTCCATATCAGGAGCTACGGTAGTCTACGTAGACCTGGGTGGGGGTCCGTCTTATAAGAAGGTAGATCCGTTTGCTTTTGTGGATCGATTGGAGGATCGGACTTCACTTGTTGATACGGAGGATCTGCACCTGGCGGATCAGTTCTTGGAGGACTCGTTTTGTGTTGAGGGACAGGTGCCCGTGTTCCGGGCTTTGGCTATGGCGAGAGGAAGGTGTGCAGTACTAGATTCTGTTTAGGAGGGGTAGACATGGTTCCCATCTCGGTTTAGGTCCCCAACAAGAGACTCTTTAGGAGGAAGGGATGACCATCAGAGATCGGAAGCTATGGGTTTCTGGAGCCGGATTGCAAGCACTTGGGGATGGTTTTATCTTTTGACGGGTGGAAATCTGCTCAGGTTAGATGCGGATCATCTTTCCGTTGATGTAGACCCACTGATTATGTCGAGAGGGGCATCATGGCGATGCCCTTTGAAGGAGCATTCTGATGCTTCGGTAGGGGTGGTTAGGGTTGAACCGGTGGCTTGATGTGGGGCGGAACAGGCTGCATCAGGGATGCTTATTTCATAGGAACGACCGGGCATGACCTGACTGTTGTTTTGTCGACTGGCTTGGGGGAAATGGAGGGCCAGCTAGAGGTCGTGTGCTGGCTCGAGGGGTGGTACGGGTGGAGCTACTCATGTAGTGGGTTAAGGGAGAGGAGTGGGCGGCAAAGGTTGGAAATATACCGGAGTATGAGGACGTTAAAGGACGTGGAGCCCGTGGAAGGGGGAGGAGGTGCGGAGGTAGGGGTTGGTCAAAGGATTGAGTTGGAAGAGCAGGCGCTGAGATACCTCAGCTTGGTGGCACCAAATGGGTTAGCGGCAGTTTTTAAATGAATGTCATCACATGGAATATCATAGGATTGGGGCGACTGGAGAAGAAGGTGGTGGTTCGACACTTGATGGTGGAGAACATGGCAGACATTGTTCTTTTGCAGGAAACTAAAAATACAAAGTGGGTTTGAAGGAGTGTAGCGAGATATTGGGGAAATGGAAGGAGTTTAGAGTGATTGTTGATTCTGAAGGGGCATCTAGGTGTATCTCAACTGGATGGGTGGATGACAAGTTCGATCTGAAGGTATAGTAGCTATAGGGGAGATTCTCTCTAAAAACTCTGATGCGGAGAAAGGCAGCTGGGAGCAAGATATTGATGACCAATGTTTATGGCTCGTGTAATAGGGTTGGTATGAACACTCTTGTGGACGAACCGTGGTTGGCCAGGGAAGGGGCATCTAACGATGTGTGGATCATTGCGGGAGACTTCATTGTGACTTTGATGGTTGAAGATCATCCTGGTTTTCATGGGGAAGAGATTGCGGCTCGGCAGAGTTGTTGGGCTTGGTGGAGAAGCTTGGTCTTCGGGTCATCAATACATCAGGTTGTATGTACACATGGAGGAACGTGAGGTCCCACTCACGCATTGGCAGGTTCTTGGTGTCAGGGGATATGGTTGTGTCTCTCCCACTCGTTGAGGCTCGTGCTTTTCCATGGGCACATTCTGATCATACGTAGTTGTTGTGGTCGTCTAGGGAGAACGTGTGGCCTCGATCTTTTTTCCAATTTGAGCTGGAATGGCTTTTGGAGGAGGGATTTCAGGATTCCGTGGCAGCCTTTTGAGAGGATTGCAGATATGACGGTTCAACAACCTATAAGCTAGCTTGCAATCTCGCCTCGCTCAGTAGGTTTTTGATGGACTTCAATAGAAGGAATCGGGAGCATCATTGGAGCTAACGATTGAGATCTCAGGAAGAGGTGTAAAAGCTAGACAGACTGGAGAATGAGAGGGCCTTGACGATGGAGGAGACGTTGGAGAGAGGCAATCAATTGGGCGAGATATTGTTTGAGGATAAGAAGGAGGAGGTGGCTTGGAAGTAAAGATCGAGGCAGAAATGGTTGAGAGAGGGAGACGCAAATACAAAGTTCTTTCATGCCATGGCTAGTGGGAGGTGGCGCAAAAATTTGATACATTCAGTTGTACTGAATGGTGTAGTGCTGGAGGTAGACTGGGAGGTGGGCATTCCATTGCGGTCGTATTTTCGGGATTTTGGCAGGCAGTGGACCCATTCATGTTGGGGATGGCAGGGGAATGGTGTCTTGTGGATATCGGATGCGGAGGCAGAGTCGTTGGTACGGGCGATTACTGAGGAGGAAGCATAGTGTGCGCTTTTCCAGCTTAATGTGGATGGAGCACCAGGGCCAGATGGATTCCCAGTTTGTCTTTATAGGGAATTTAGGGAAGTGATTAAGAGCGATGTGATGGAGGTGTTGACGGAGTTCCAAGGAGGGAATAGGGGGTTTGATAAACTGAATAAGGTGCTTATTTTCCTTCTACCCAAGAAAAGTGCCCCGATCAGAGTGGAGGATTTCAAACCTATTACGTAGTTGAATGTTATTTACCTTTTGGTTTCTAAAATTTTGGAAACCGGCTGAGGGTGGTGCTGACGGGATCATCTCGCCTGAACAGTCTATATTTATATCTGGTAGAGCTATGACATATGGGTTGGTTATGGCCTCGGAGGTAGTGTCTAAATGGAAAAGGAGGGGGATAAAGGGGTGCTTTGGAAGGTAGATTTTTCCAATGCATATGATTGTGTGAATTGGAGATTCCTATGGGCGTCGTTGGAGAAAGTCGATCTCTAGATTGTGGATTGCTTGGATCAAGCGATGTACTACAATTGCCTCTCATGCGATGTTGGTCAATGATAGACCGGAGGGGATTCTTTCAACCACTTCAAGGAATCAGGCAGGGCTACTCGTTGACTCCACTACTCTTTGTATTGGTATCTGATGCTCTTGCAGTGCTTATGATGTTGGCAGTGGTTGAAAATTGGTGTTATGGATTTTTGCAGGAGGAGCTTTCCATCCCTCTGCTTCAATACGTTGATGATACAATATTATTCATGGGGGTTGAAAGAAGATTAGATGGGCATCTCTCATCATGAACATTTTTGGAGATGTGTCTGGCCAACGAGTTAACAGAGACAAATCGGTGATGGTTTTTTTGATCTCTCAGAAATGGAGCAGCGGATCGTGTCTGAGGTGTTGGGGTACTCGATTTCGTCTCTATCGATTACATACTTGGGTCTTCCTCTTGTGGCAGGAAAATCGAAGGTGGGGGACTAGAGGATTTTGTTGGAGAGACTGGAAGCAAGGCTAGCGGGCTAGAATGTGACTTTGCTCTCTGGGGGGAAGCTCGTTCTGTTGAAGCATGTTCTCTCAGCGATCCTAATCTTCTTTTGCTCCATGTGATCATTATCTGCGGGGGTTCGAAATAAGATGAAGATGATGATGAGAAGATTCTTTTAGTCAGACGGCAACAGAGCAAGAAAGGTTTTCACCTCGTAGATTGGATCAAGGTGACGAGGTCAAAAAAAGGGTGGCTTGGGGGTGTTGCAGATGGGGGAAATGAATAAGGCTTTATGGCAAAGTGGGTAGTCCAACTATGGGTAAGTCAGAGGATTTGGTATATCGGTTGCTGAGCAAGATTTATGGGGTGAATTTATCTATGGAGGTAACTCCATGGTGGTTGTCGTCGTCGTTATGGAAGGGGATTATTGTAGTGGTGTCGGAGATTTCGTACAAGTTGCGGCCTGTACTCGGGGATGGTGCAGAATTTCAATTTTGGTTGGGGGATGGTATATTAGGAGAGAGGTACCCGCGTCTGCTGATATTGGTGAGCAATAGTGTTGTCACCGTGCAGCAGATCTGGGACAATGGGGCGTGGTCTCCGATTTTCACTTTGGTTTTATCAGATCAGAGGGTGGTGGATTTCCTGGTACTTTAGACGGAGCTATTGCAGACCATGGGACCGTCCACGGGCAGAGATCACTTGGCATGGGGAGATGGATGATTTTCGATTAAGAAAGCATATCGATTTTTGGTGGACGATGGGGTGGCGGAGCTGGATGAGATGAGGGTTGACATGGAGATGATTTGAAGATGTAAGGTGCCGAATCGGATTACGGTTTTCCTTTGGTTGTTCAGGCTGGGGGGATTCTCTAGAAGGGTCGTTGAGGTCTACTGTTGGGTGGAAGATGTTTCTTGCGATCGATGTGGTGTGGCGGAGGAGTATGTGGACCACATGTTCTTTACTTGTCAGTATTCAGCGGAGGTGAGGGCCAGGGCCAATGTTGCGTGGCTGGAGATTCGGGATCGCACCACTTTTTGGAGGAGTATGAGATTGGTAAGTGGTGTTGGGCATGAGGACATCTCATTTCCATTTATTGTTATTTGGTCCATCTGACGGGCTAGGAATGAGCTCAACTTAAGGGGTAATGATTCTATTCTGATAATGTGATTGAGCATTGTAGGGCGTTGTGTGTTTCATGCCAAATGTAGCCGGATGTAAATCTTTCTAAGCTATAATTTATATAAATATAATCTGAGGTGGTTCATTAACTGGGAGACCACCCTTTCAGCTTTCAAAAAATCATTTTCAGCACCTAGGACACAACCGCCGCAAATGACTTTTGCAATAGATGCTTTTTTGACGGTCCATTATCGACAGTTCAATATCTTTATCGATGGTCAAAGACCTATGAGTAAGCTGATGACTTTACAAAATTTTGATTATGAGAACAGATGCTTTAAAAAATACGTTCAAATGAGATCTTGTGAATGAACACATATCAAAAGCATAAAAATTACTTCCAGAACAGAGATTTTTATCTCATATTCATCCATATTGCAACTAACCACAAACAAGTCCTACATTTCTCAGTTTGATAGAATGCAGAACTCCCAAAATCGACTCCAAACAAGTTAGTAGTAGACTGACTCGAGATCAAGCGGCTGAGGGGGAGCGGAAGATGGAGTAATTGACGACGGATCTCCTCCATGAAGGCTACCAGACACCGGTAGAAATCGTCGCATATCGTCGGTGGGGATCATTGCCGCATCAAGCACGAAGATAGAGGATCGCGGGTCAGATTGGCCTCGAGAATGTGTCCCAATGTAGGACGTCAGGAATGGGGAGGAGAGGGGTATAGAACGGCAAAGACAACTGTAGGTGTGGACAATATGGTTTTGGAAATAAGGGAGTATATGGTTTCTTACAGACAAAAAGGAGGGCGGGTAGTTTTTTTTGCAAGAAGCAGTTGGACGACGATATTTCTGTGGCCTCCATTTTCGTCGTCTTAGCACTATCTCTAAAGGTGCTATATGTTGTAGTGATTTTTGTTATTTTCTATACACTTTGGGCCTTAGATGTTGCATTTTTCAAATATTTTCCAATAAATATTTTTTCTCCATATTTTATTCACTTTTTATAAGATCCAAAAATATTTTAGCATAGATTTTTTTATCATGAACTTTAAATATTTTGATACATTGTTTGGAATTGGTTGGAGCCTCGGATTTGATTTTTCAGGGTCCTTAATATATTAGTATAACCAAGTGTTAAGTGAATTCTTCCTGCATTGCATCTCCATATTCTTACAATATCAATAGTTTTTCAAATATATTTGCTGGGTTGCAAACTCAATCTACACAAACATGGTACCTGAGTGTCAAAGAATTTTCGGCTCAACGACGTAGTGACGGGCTTACTCTCATCTAACCGATAGACATTAACCCCTCTCTCCAACCAAAAACCGATATGTGTGCCTCATCGTGGACTGATCGTTGATTAGACGATACGCCATTTTTATTTTTATTTTATATATATTTGAATTTCAGATTTTTTTTCATGTACTTTTAAGTATACCTGTAATCCAGACTGGACATTATTTATGTGCATATATACTTATTGTTAGACCTTACCTAAGGTCATCGCATTCAGATTGTGTGCTCCTGCTTTAGGATTTTATTTTTTGATATGCACTCCAAGAAGATTGTTGGCATAAGGTACGCACTCTAACCTGTGTTCGTCATGCACATTCTCCGTGGTATTTTCTCCCTGTGCTGAACTCAAGATCACATAAATCATACTTGTCCATCTCCACACCTCGTGTTGTCTATTTCCCAAGATTGTCCTCTTGCACTTCCCAGCCTAAGACGAAGGAAATCGTGATGGAGCAAGGATCACGTCCCGCATCGCCTTCCCTCAACTCCTCATCGCACCCTGCTGCACGACACCATGAGGGACCTCAATGATGTTATTAGCCAACTGCAATGTCAAGCCCAAGTGGATGCATGTTCTCAGAAATGTTTAGCTGCTGTTTGGCAATGCATACAAGATTTCACAGAGGAAGCTCCTGCCCTACATGCATATCACACCTTTCACCCCATTGCCCCTTACACTTATTCTGGGATGAGACCAACCTTTGAGATATCTTGGATTGAACCACCTTAGGACCATAGAGGGATGCGAGCTCCTAGTAGAGAAGAATATGTACATCCATAGCGACCATACATGGAAAAGACAAGTGTACCCCTAAATAGTATCTCTCAACAAGCTTAATATGATTTGTTACTATATCTATAATTGTTTGGCTTATACCTGAAAACTAGAGGCAGACCCAATATATATGGGGGGGGAGAGGTGGGGCATGGCTAGGGATGAAAATGGATATGGATATTTCTAAATATCTTCTTACCGTATTCGAAAAAAACACTAAATATGGATATATGTATTTGAATATCAACTCAATAGGGACAAGAAATTGGAGCTAAGAGAACGAAGAATTTGAATATTAGCTAGTTTATCTTACAGGTTAAAGATATAACAACGAATATTATTCGTTATCAAATCATCTTTTGTACTTATAATTTGGGACGAAATCATATTTATTGTTAAAGATTCATATAATGATGATTTTCACTGCTTATTCATTAAAATGCATACTAATTGTTGCTAAATTTAGCGTTGATTTAGGGAAAAAATTCAAGAAATGACCATTATTATATGATTCGTTAGCAACAAATAACATTATTCATTGTTAATTTAAAGAAGTAAGCAACGAATAATATTAATTGTTTTATATTTAACTTCGAAAAATACGACAACGAATACTAAATTATTCATTGCCTTAGGTAAACCTTCTTGTAGTGGACATAAAAATCATGACATGGATATGGTAACAACAAAGACTTAGATTCGGATCCGGATATCCAAATATAAAATTTTATGCGCACAGACACACGTGTGTGTATTATTGTGTTAATAAACAATTAAGCTAAACCCAAATCCACACATACCCTCGATCTTCGACAGACACTATATCTCTTTGCCTCGAAAACTTCATATGAATCATAATAGGATAATCTTAAAGTATACTTCAACCTCTTGACAACTATATGTATAAAGCAACTATTCTACAATTATAATGTTTATTGATTGGCTAAATTTTTTTATTACAGTATATAAAAGCCACTTCATAGTTGGTATTTTTTCGATCAGGATTAATACTTGATGAATATTTGATCCAAATAACTGATTATGTTAGGGTGTGCTCCCTAAATTCATAGCGGACTCAAATCCATATATGTATTCCTATTCATATACATGAAGTGAATATGGAAACGGAAATAGCCATATATGTTCCCTTTGTCACTAGCCATTGCCCCCTGTTTGGTTATTATATTTCACATGTGCAATCTCTTAAATTTTTAATATAGCCCCTACGTTATAGTGTTGTAAGAAAAGTGTTACTAAATCATTTGGTTAAATAATATGGTTATCATTTTGGAGAGCAGGTTACCTTCCTTAATTTTAATTTATTTTATATATTTTTTAAAATAATAAAATATAAATATAATTTGATAAAATGTATTTGTGTTCTTTTACTCTCCTATTATTTCTACCACTCCCTGTGAATGACAAAAAATTTGTTGTTTCCTTTTAGCCATGATTTTTTTATTTTAAAATTTCACTTAATAATTTAACCTTTTGAGATGAATTTAAAAAGCTTAAAATACTACAAGATGGATTTAAAAAGCTTAAAATACTACATTTATCAATTTTTAAAAAAAATAACCATTGAAGATAATAATAATATATTTGAAATTTTTACATCAATAAAAGATTAAAATAATTAAACTTATCAAAATGGGAACAAGTTCATTTGAAAAATATTAACTCTATTTAAAAGTTGCATTTGAAAATACAAGATTTTTTATTTTTAGACATACATGATAGTTGTGTACTTGACCTCTTCTTGACAAAAAAATCATAATTCCACCAACATTTGCTCAATGTGCAACGAATTTTCGAAAAGATTTTACAATTGACAAAATGAACTTGAGAGAACCTACCTAATTTAGGTTCAGTTTGTTTAATCGAACCTAAATTTTTATTCAGGCACCGTTCATATATTTTGAAACCGGATCTAAATTAGAACTTTTAACGAGCCAAGAATTTTCTCACAGTCCTGGTGTTGGTCTTGTTATCCATGTCACAATGTGTTCAGATAGCATTGCAGATTTCCTTGACTCTTTGCCCGAAGAGACTCAAAAGATTGAAGAGAGTTTTAAGAATATATAATAGAAAAAAGGAGAGAGTTTAGAGCAGGTGTCAGTGCTCTCTCGATCAGCAGTTGCAATTGACTGTGCTGTTGATGTCACCGAATTAATAATTCCATCACGGATAACGAGTGTCCCTGTCATTTTCTTCCTGACTACAATTTATATCTACGGTGCTCTCTCTCGTGAATATGTAGGATTCCTAACCCTATATGATCTAAATAAATAGAATTGGTGTTCTGTAACTTCCATTCACGTTGCTCTGTTTTCTTTGTGAAACCAGTTGTAACTTTCCTGCCTTATGTCTCTATATCGTTAACGAGGAAAATTGTCCCTTACAACATGTTTAGTTCGAGCTCAAATGGATCCGTTGATAATCACCTTAAATGTTTAAGGTCAAGTTGTCAAATAGTAACATCGCACACTTACAATCCCCCTCTCGTACTTCGTGAATTTCTGACTTAAGACTATATATTTATTGGATTCCATGTTATCAACGAGCGTTTATAATAAATTATAGGGCAATTTACAGATCGGGTCCTCATCTATGGACCCGATCTCAATCTGAGTCCTCATCTTTCTTTAGCAACAAGTTGGGTCCCCAAGCCGTTTGGAGACAGCAAAAAAATTTCCATTATGAGATGAAAGTGTCTTGACATAAGTACCCTTGAGATTTAACTAATTCCCAACACCCCTTTCGAACTTCCCCCTCCCCAACCTCACTCTACGATCGCGTTCTCTGACCCCTCCTGCAGCCGTGCGATGGTCCCGTCTTGCAGACCAAGTTCGCCCTTGCGAAAGCTCTCAAGTACGGACTGCGTGCAATTCTGCTAGTGAACAAGGTCGGTCATCCCTCAGTTTGACTTGCAAGGACGTGGAGAGCCATGTTTTCGATCTATTTGCCAATGTCAATGCTATGGAGGAACATATTTTTCTCATGCTTATCTGTTCGCTAATCTCGGTGCTACGGAGGAACATTTTAATTTTCTCATGCTTTACACCTCCGCCAAAGAAGGATGGGCCTCTTCGGGATTCACCAAAAAGCTCTATGATCATGAGAAAAATGTGTCGATGCTACTCAACGCCATCGCCGCCTTCGACAGACCTCGACACTCGGTTGTAAATGCCGGTTTCTGTGATGGAACGTGACTTGTATCTTGGTCAAGTACTAATGGGGCGCATATCTTTAGGAGTTGTTCAAGTTGGAGATAGATTACATGCGCTATGGCATACCGATGATAGTGTGATCAAGATCGAGGAAGGAAAGATCACCAAACTAACGAAAAAGAAGGGCACAAGCACTGTGATGGTCGGTAAATGGTAATGCTGGAGCGGGTCACATAATCTCGATGGCTGGATTTACCCCTCCATCTAGAGGACACACAATGAGCAATCAGGAGGTTACGACTGCTCTTCCAATAGTAGAGTTAGATCACCCACAATTTCGTTGACTTTTGGCGTCAATACCATGCCACTGGCTGACCGCGATGCGGACCTCTCCTTCGGAGATCCCCTCATGCATCTGCCACGGAGCTCGGAGCTTCCCTCCTCGCAGCAGGTGCGCAAACCTCTGGACCTCCCCTTGCAGTAGCATAGCGACCCTCCCAAGATGAGGTCAGGTCCGAAGGTTTGCATGGTTGCTGCAAGGAGGGGAGTTATGAGGTTCGTATGGCTACAGGAGAGGGTGTCAGAGGGGAATCGCGTGGAGATTGGTGAACCCTTTGCAAGGTCGAGGGCGCAGAGGGGATTCGTGCAGCCGCACAGCAAGGTCGGGGAGGTGAATGTTCGAAAGGGATATTGAGGTTGTGTTCGGTTGGGGGGTTACCCCCCACTTTGGGTAGGTAACCCCCTAAAACCCACACCTTTAACCCACTTGTGGGCCCCACTCCTTTCCTATCAAAAGAATATATATTATACCATCATATCATCTAAAAATCATAAAATACTCAACTTCTACTCACTATTCCAAACTCCAATACAATCACATCACAACAACCACCCACTTTTTCAAATTTCAATACAATCATATCATAATAACTACCCACTTTTTCAAATTCCAATACAATCACATCACACAAACCCTCCCAACCCTTAACCCACCAACCAAACACACTAACACAAAAACGGGTTATCCACCCCAGGATAACCCACCAACCAAACGCACCCTGAGAATTAGTTAAATTTTAAGGGTAGTTATGTCCAGACACTTTCACGTCATAACTGAACTTTTCTGTTGTGTCTGCAATCGACATGAGACCCGAATTGTTACAAAATAAAGATGAAGACCTATTGGGATCGATCACATAGATGAGGATCCAATTTGTAAATTACCCTAAATTATATAACAAAATATATTATTCATTATGCGATTGATTGGTTCTCCGTGCAGCAGCAGCGTGAAAAACGTGATATTTTTCCCAATAAGCCGATTTTAATTAGCCTCTTAAATACTCAAATCAAGTTGGGAGGATTCCCTCTTGAAGGCACATGTCAATCACAGAAATATTATAGTTATAACCGACAACCTGCATCAGAATCCTTAAATGAGACCACTTACTCCTCTGCACTCACATCGACCAGTCGTTTCTTCCATAGCTTTCAGCAACAATAAATAATTAATATCACCATTAATTCAATATTGGACAATTTAATACACGCTTTGCCCAGCGGGCGGTTTCCATCTCCCGAGAGAAGAGATGATCTCTCCGTGCCGTGGGAATTCCAAGTTTCCAACCACGACGACAGGAGAAGCAGCAACTGCCAAAACCCAAGTAGATTTCCCCGAATCCAACATTTCAAAATAGGCAGGGGACCTTAAAGTTCCAGCTGCAGGTCAAAAGTTGGCATTCCCCAACATAGAGAAGGCTGTAAATAGGAGTAATCACAGATCATATGCTCCCAAAAAGGGTCAGAGGTGGTGGAGATGGAGAGAGAAGGATAGAGAGACAAAGATAGAGCTTTGGTATGACACTGTCCACCTCCGGTTATATCCATGTTGCTAAAAGCAGAGGAGCGGCTCCTTTAATAAGAAGGCCATGCCCATCTCCACCACCATCCCCATTTAGTCTCTCCTCCATTTCCGAGGAGAGATCCCATTCCAATTCCTCGCAATCTTCCCGAGCTTCTCAGGAGAAATGACACCCAACAGGACCAGGTGAGATCTTCTCATCGATAACCACGTCCCGTATTTCCGGTTTCCAGATGTTGGTTGCCATCAAAATCTGATCTTGGTGCGTTCTTGCCTGTTTTGAATGAGATCAGATCCTGGTTTTTTGTCTGTTCTTTCGTTGGTGACTGTTATTTTGACTCCTCAGATCCGGGCTGTTTGAAACTCCGAGAATCAAGAATGTCGTGCTTAAATCGGAGGGCACGGTTCTGACTAGATCGAGCTTGTCCGATGCCCCCCGAGCCAAGGTCACGCCGACTACTCCGAGAGCCGCCAAAGTTTCCAAGGGAACGACGCCCAAGGCGGACCCGACTCCCCATCTGCCTCTGCAAAGCGCACGGTATTCGGTCGACCAGTGCTCAAGATCGTCTGTTTCCGTCGACCAGCCGCACAGGGTATCTCTCTCGGTCGATCAATCACCAAAATTGGCTGAATCCAAGACTTTGAGTCAGCCGAGAACTCCAAAGATTGGCATTCTTCCAGATGTAGGAAACTTGAATTCTGCAGTCTGGTTTTTTTCAGTTTGTGTTTATCTGTTAATTGGTGTGGATTCTCAGCACTTTGTGATTATGCAGAAACGGCCTCGAGTTGCGAAGGGACCGGAGCTGCAGTCGGAGTTGAGCGTCGCGCACGAGGAGCTGAAGAATGCGAAGGATCGCTTGAATTCTCTCGAGAACGAGAAAGCCCATGTGCTTGACGAGCTGGAGGAGGCTAGAAGACAGGCAGATGAAGCGAATCAGAAGCTCGCCGCAGCCCTCGCTGCTCAAAGGCAGGCTGAGGAGGACAGTGAGATCGAGAAATTCCGTGTCGTCGAGATCGAGTATGCAGGAATCGAGGCATCGGAGCAGCAAGATGAGTCCTGGAAGCAGGAACTCGAGCACGCACGCAGCCAGCATGCCATTGATCTCTCAGCATTACATTCGACGATGCAGGAGCTTCAACAAGTGAAGCGTGAATTGGAGATGACCACAGACATGAAGAACGCGGCAACTAGCCATGCCGACAGTGCATTGAAGATTGCGGAAGTTAATGTGGAGAAGGTGGGGAAGCTCTCAGCAGAAATCGTCCGTCTGAAGGCATTGCTCGACGTAAAGACGGAAAGCAAGGCGAACGAAACCGCCGAGCATGTTCAGAAGCTGACTTTGGAAGTAGAATCTCTTTTTAACGAATTAGAGGGAGCCAAAGAGTCTGAGAAGAAGTTGATGGAGATGGAAGCATTGGTTGAAGGTCTTAGAATCGAGGCGGCCGATGCGAGGAGGACAGGAACGGATGCACAAGACTTGGTGGATGAGTGGAGGAAGAAGGCTGAGCTACTAGAGGTGAAAGTCGAGGAAGCAATTCTTTCGGAGGAGCTCGCTTCTGAAGCACTGGCGTCAGCGGTGAAGAAGCTGGAGGAATGCAATGCCTCGCTTTGCGATGCCGAATCCAATATCTCTTACTTGAAGAGGAGGGTAGAGCAGCTCGAGATGGAAACCGCAAGGTACAGACAAGTGACCGTGGAATCGGATGTGCGCCTCGAATCAGTGAAGCGCGAGATCAGCGAATCCAAGAAGACGATAGAGGAGCTGAAAGCTGAGATACAGAGCATGGAAGAAGACAGGATTTCGGCTCTCAACGACGAAAATCTGGCTGCATCGAATCTTCCGGTTTTGTTGGAGGAAAAGAAGAAGCTCGTGCTCGAGCTAGAGGCCTCCAGGAACGACATCGAGAAGACGAAGAAGGCGATGGAAGGCTTGGCATCCGCCTTGCATGAAGTATCCTCTGAAGCTAGATCCTCGCACGAGCAGCTACAGATAGAGCATTCCTCATACACCCAAGCTCAAACTCAGATAGAGCAATCCAAATTGGCTCTAGCGTCCATGGAAGAGCGATGTGAAATAATGCTCGTCGAGGCAAAAGATGAGGTAGAACGGCTTATGACCGCAGTGGAAGGAGTGCAGAAGGAAGCCGAGAAGTCAAAGTTGGAAAGGGCCTCCAAGGAAAATAATTACATGAGCTTAATAAGAAAATCTGAGGACGAAATCGTCGTAATCAAGGAGAAAATGAGCAAGCTAGCGAGCAAGCTTGTGGAAACGGAAGCACAAGGGGCGATCGCGAAGGAAGAGGGTGCACAGCTGTTGAGTAGGCTAATGCAGGCAAAGTTTGAGGCGGCAAAAGCAAACGAAGCTGCGGAGGAAGCAAAGGTGGACATCCTACACCTGAAAGACCGGTTACTGGACAAAGAGAATGAGCTCCAGAGCATTAGTCAGGAAAATGAGGAGCTCCGGGTACGCAACAAAGCCACAACCAAGAAAATCAAGGAGCTATCCACACTGCTTGAGGAATTCAAATCCCAGAATGGGAATAGTGTTGCGATCAACAGCAAAAAGGAATACAATGTAGCACCTAATATGCTGGCAACTCTGGATTTCGATGTTCCCTTGGCCGAAGAATGCATAGACAAGACCGAAGTGCAGCATGAACAGCTTGAAGATCATGGCTTCGCGAAAGTGGAACCGAATAAATTCGAAAGCAGAAGCCAACTGAAACAGTTCGATGTGGAGGATGAGAAGAGATGGGAGAGCTGTAAGATTGTGAGTAACGGACTATCCCTGGAGGCACAAACCGAGATGGAATCATTGGCTAGTAGCTTCCGTTCGAAGATCGAAATCGAGAGCTTCGACCAGAGAAACGGTTGGGATTCACTGAGCAGTAAATTGCCTGAAAAGAAGAAGAAGAGTTTCATGCACAAGTTCAAGGGCTTGCTCAAGAAGAAGAGCAGCACGAGGTAGTCTGAGTCCTGACAGAAACACAACTTCCTTTATGCAGAGTGTCACAATGTGTGTGCCGCCTTTTCCTTTTCGTTTTTTTGAGGGCTTTGCTTGTTTACTGTGTTTGAACGAGCACCCGCCACTATATCTGTAACTATATAGAAGATATAACTGATATATCTTTGTTCATTTGTACCAATCATGGCTACTTTCCACTGGAAGATTTGTATCATCACTGCAAATTGCTATCTATATAACTGGAAAATTGGAGAAGGGAAAGTTTCCAGAGTCTGAACCTCAGAGCATATGTATCAGAATTTTCTCGATTAACTGAAGTCGCAGATTTTCAGAAGATACAGGATAAATCTGGATTAGGGCTGCCAACTGAGTGATATTGAAGGAAAGGAACCCATTCCAACATATGGTCTAATCTGATCAAGTAACCAAACTTCATCAAAAGAGAGAACTTGGTCCAACCAAGTCTGTGTGTGTGCTGTGTGTGGGTGGGGGGGGGGGGGGTTCCATGTGGGGGCAACCTAGGTCATCTTTAATATTTTTTCCAGATCACTGACATGACTTGCAAAAGACCCTTCTCCTCTGAGATACCGGTAGTGGGTGCCCCCATGAAGAAGCATGTGTTGGGAATCTGACGATCATGGAATTGTTCCTTTAGGTTTTATTCATGGTCAATGCTCGGGACATGGCATGTGGAACAGTGGGTGGGACAAGGTCAGGTGAGATGGTGCTCCCTTATCTTTTTGTCAGCTGCATGTCAGGTGGTTGCATGCTTCCTACCCTCTCTTTTCCATGTGGACCATACTGTTTTATCACTTGCATGGATTTGGAATTTTTTCTTCCAAAGTTAGACAAAAAAACAACTTAATGTCCTGGTGATAAATAAGCTGCCAACCAAAATATCAAGATAAAAATCTTACCTATAAAAATGGTCAAGCCTTTTCCCATATAAGTAAGGTCGTCTACATGAATTCTTGCTCAAATCTATGTTGAAAGATTTGTCTATTTTTTATGTCAGTTATCAACTACCCAACGCAACCCCCACAATGGGGATTTGAATCCCGATCTTTTGGATGGTAGGCACGTTGCACTATCACCGGACCCTAATATCTTACTTATCTCAGAAAAAAATCATTTAGGAAAAAAAACAATGCAGATTAACCTTTAGTTACCAAAACGCAATCCTTTCTATCCAGCATCCTCCAACTCATCTTTATTCTATTTGCACGACTGACACACTGTAACACATTTGGCCATTTCTCAGCATGTACCTTGCCACCGACTTCCGCATCTACCTCCTTGTTGGCAGTTCTGTCTATATCTACTTGAGGAGCATCCCAAGGTGCACTTGTGCTCCTGCAATCGATCGTTCGGAAATTGTCTCGTTCAACTTGCACATGGATCTCCCCATAATGTCAGGCAATTTTGTCATTTGTTGTAAGGTAGCTCCAGTTATTACATCCAGTAATACCAGGCAAAAGTCACTGCTTTAGATTTCCTACCAAAAAACATCCCAAATTCCTACATTAGTTCAGAATGATTCTGACTGAAAACTTTATAACTTATGCAAATTAAAAAAGATGTATTCAAAGCAAATTCCGAATTGTGTACCATCGGTTCGGATTCAGTTTGAAAAGTCCACCGCTTCAATCTCTCACTAGGATTGCCGATGAAAAATATTTATCTTGAACATTTTTTGGTCAATTCTAGATGATTATGCATTGTCTTGATAAAAAATGGTCCTGAAATGCGCTCATCGCCAGACACTTGTAGTTATTGCTTATGTTTTTTCATTAATCATTTCTTGATAAGTTAACCCACTTAAATGGTTAAGTGGTAGTGCAGTGTGCCTATCACCCAAAAGACCAGGGTTCAAATCCCTCTTTGTGGGAGTTGCGTTAGGTAGTCGACAACCAGCGTAAAAAATAGTTGAATCTTTCAACATGGATTTGAGCAAGAATCCATGTAGCTGACTGATGAAACCCAGTTTCATGCTATTAATTCACGGTTATTAATTCCCTTGCTTAAATTTGTGTCAGTAAAAACCAGATAAATCTGTGGTGATATCAGAGTCCTAGAATAAATTAAAAATACAAAAAGATAACAAATTAAAAATCGTAGTGTTTTTAAACCTTTAAAAACGCTCACAAAGAATTTTTTTCCTCTGTTGGACCTCTTCATCTCCGTTTTTGGTCAAATGAAACTTGTAGACCTCATCGAGACCTACAACTTTTATGTTTTGAGTTTTTCCAAATTTTGGCCTCCTTATTTCACATTCTTCTACGATTGGGCCATGTGGCCGCCTTCTGGTTGGGCCACGGAGCATGTCTCTTTGCGCGCCACGCGCCCCCCACTCACTGTCGTTCGATCATTCCATTCCCCTCCAGATCACCGCCGTCCTTTCCCGCTTTAATCTCAACCCTTCGATCAAGGCTCATATCACATCAAGGCCGTCCGCCAGCGTTGTTCTCTCCTTTTGCCATGTGTCACACTTCTAGCCACATGATCTTCTCTGGATGCTTCCATTCCAGTCGTTCATCTCCGATGTTGTCCTAACCGCCCGATTTACACCCACCTTTTCATCGCATCCGTTTACTTCTGCCCGCATCCACTCACGACACGTGGATCTTCCTTAAGCCCTCCGATCCGACCTCCAGAGATTTAATCTGGGTCTCTCGTTAGTGCTCACCTCTCAGCCGTTGGATCGTGAGATCCAACGACGGAGAGCCCTTCTTCTTCCTCCCGCTACTCCCTCGCCCACATCACCCACCTCGCGCGTCAACTTCGCCCTTTCCATTTCTCCCGTTGTTTCTGCACTCTCTCCACTCGCCAACTACTCCACGACGAGGCCCCATCTTCCCTCATCTTCGCGGGAGTCCACGTTCGCCACAACACCTCCCCTCTCGCTCCTCATCTTCCACTCAAGTCACGGCCTCCGCCATCAGAACCACAACCTTGCCTCCTTAAATTTCATCGTCGTCACGCCACTTCACGATTGTATGCCTTTATGTGGGGCCTCGCCCAGCCCTCTCCTCCCCGTGACAGGGGGAGGACTGATCGAGGAGCAAAGACGACGGTGGCTCCTGATGAAACCCGCAGCTGGCATGGGTGCGTTGCGGAGCTCCGCCTTCGCTCGAGTTGTCCCACCTGGCTGAGGAGTTCAGCGACGACCCGAGATCCGTCAAGGAGCTCAATCACAAGCCCTCCGCTCCGCCCAACCTCATGTAAGCTCCTCCGATCTTCATTGCATTTTCTCCTTCTTTTCTCTTATTTAATAGGATCAACCCGTCACATTCACCTTCCATGAACCATCCATTTAGCTTCATCAATACCCTCTTCTTTGCTCACCCCTCCGATCACCTCTTCCTTCGCCAAGCCAGACCACCCGCCGCCCTTCTCCTCCGAGTTTGTCGGAGAAGATGTCTCAATCAACATGTTCTTTGCCCACCAGGCCTGCCATTCCATTCACACACCATTGCTTGTGCTTCGGCTATAGGGATACTAACAATGCAGGTCCTGAAATGCTTAACGATCGGAGTCCTCGCCGGAGCTCTTTCAAGCAGTTGTGCATCCAGCATACATGTGTTTTCTACTCTCTCCAGATGTCCCAGATGCTCCACCGTGCTTCAAGGTTGATCTCCAGATGGTCAGGAGCAGCTGGTGGTTTTCATCAACGCCGGAATGAGTGGCGGAGCTCGGAGCCCTTCGTCGGAGACCTGACGTCGCCGCCCGACGCAGAAGATAAGGACGGTATAGCATACGTTGGATGCACCACCCCGGTGGTCATCCAACGACTTACGATCTCGATGATCGGGCGCCCTTGGTCTTCCGCGTGTCAGCGAGGGAAGGTAGCAACAGATCTCCCAGGCTTGGATCCCCGAGCCTCTTCCGAGCCTCTCCCGAGCCCGAGCCTTGACCGAACCTTCGTCGAGCGTTCGAGAGCACCCGAGCCTAGCCGAAGCAAATCCGAGCCTCCTCCGAGCCTGCAAGCCACCCGAACCTCGCCATCACGTGCCTGTCACATGACTGGCCGGGTATTTTGCAGGGATACCCTCAAAGCTTCTCCAAATTGCAAACAAGACCAGGCACCACATGATACCCATGTATGCTTGGGGTAATTTGCATTCAAACCCTTACGGGTTTCAATAATTGCAAATATAACCCGCGCGTGTAGGTTATTTACAGGGAAGGCCTCGCGCTTAATTTTATTTTCGTACAAATGTTTGTAAAAATGTTTTATTTGTAAAAAGTTTGTAAATATTTTTAGTATCAAAACTATGTATATAGTACAATTTTTTTGTAAAATGTTTGAAAAAGAAAAGTCGGCAAAAACCCTTGTGTAAAAGTTTGTAAATAATTTGCAAAACTTCTGCATTCATTCATGCATTCAAACAATTTAAAAAAAATTGCATATTTTCAAAACTTTTGCATAAAAAGATTTTTGTATATACTTGTATAGTTTTTGAATTCATAGTTGACATTTAAACTAGCCTGGAATTAAAATTGGAAAATGGAGCTTGGTTAAGATCTTAATCCACCTAATTCTAAGAGGAACCTTATAGGATTTAGGGTTAAGACTTTTCAGGTCCTTTGGTGACTTAATTCTTTGAGTCCACTAGGCTATGATCACATGTCATCTTGACGAGCCTAAGTAGAGAACTTAATAACGCACACATACTCTCACAAACAATGACTTACTTGCACCACACCTTATACATAGCTCTCTACAGATGAGGTGGTGAGGAGGCAGTTTCCTTTGGCTTAGGGTAGCATACGAGGGTAGTACTTCTAGGCGGAACCTCTCATCTTATTTTAGTGAAGGAAATGCATCTCAACTTGGTCTGTGGTGTTGAGGTCTAAAGACAAGAGTTGTGGATTGCAACAAAGCTTCAAAAGAGGGATAGTTTACTGGCTCAAGAGGAAAAATATTTACGTATATATGTTGCACCATGTAGATATGTTGTACATATGGACATCAAAAAATGTGCAAAAGAAAGAAAAACTCCAAAAAAGTGGCGGGTATGATAGAAATGAAATACATGTCGGAATGTATATAGTCAATAAAGCAATATGTTACCCATTCTCATATCACGAAGCTTGCAGCAGGGAGACTTAGCTACACTGGTTGGGCTCCCAGGGATACGTTCTGCCTTTTTATACACGTGTCTCCAAATCCACAGTTTTATTACATTTGTACCAATATCACAGTATACACTATATAATACATATTACATACATATTAAATAAAACACAAAAAACATAAAAATAAATAAAAATATGCAAAAATACCCTATATTATATAATATATAGTAACAAATTAATATTTTGAAAAATTAAAATATTTTTTAGAAATAAATAAATCATTAAATTACCAAAAAACCAACTTCAAAAATATTAAAAAATAAAAAAACTTTGAAAAAGCTATAAAATTACCTATAGAATATTTTACCGTATTTACAATAAATAAACCAAAAATAATAATAATTAAATAATAAAACCAATAAAAATAAATACATAAAACTTTAAAAATTCACAACTAATTATACAAAAATCACATAAAACATACCAACATAACATTTTAATGATAATTTTACTTACTTTAGAATAAAAATAAAATAAAAATATTTCCTTATGATTACTCTTTTAAAAATCAAAAAACTTTGCAGTTTTGAATAAAAACATTGTTTTCACATTAAAAATAATATAAAAACCATAATAATTCTAAAAACCTCTTAAAATTCATAAAAATAGAAAATAAAATTAAAAACATAAAATTAACAAACTAAAACCTAAATAAAAATTACAAACCATTTTCTAAAATAATAAAAATTACGAAATACTTAAAAATAATAAAAAACAATATAAAATTCACAAAAATTAAATAAAAATCAAGAAAAGCCTTAAAAAATAAAAGTAAGAAACCTTTTGAACCTTAGTTCTCTACCATTTAACCCTAGTTTTCCAATAGTTTGACTCCCTGAGTTCGACACTCCCGTACTTAATGCTATACAGTTGAGTTTAGGAGCATAAATAAAAAATAATTTTTTCTATTAAAATCCATCTGGTCGATACAACGACCTTTTTATCTTTATATCAGGAGTTTGATTTTTTCAGATGGCGTCGTTGCAGGGATGCAGCGCTAGGGCAGATCATAGACTTTAGTTTAGGGTTTTCTTTTCGCTATATTATGTTTTCTAACTTCACAACTATTTGTTTCTAATTTTGTGCATTGCAGATTCCGAGCTGTACAACTGAGAATCAGAAAGTCGACGAAGTTTATTCTTTTATAATACTCTTGTAAAAAATATAAAAAAATCAAGGGCATTCGCCCATTTTTCTGTTTTTGTAGAAGGTATCCCCTAAAGGCATCTTGTACCTTCCACCTTCTCTTTGTCGGGGTATGTTTCACTGAGTGCCATGCACGTGGGGGAGCAGAGCACCCATCGCGGTCTTTGCGTATCGCGATTTTCTCAATGATTTTCGCATCTTTTTTGAGGATATGTGCTTGCCGAGGTTTTTCAATTTTTCTCTTATTGTGCCTTTGTAGGTAGATTTAGGACGTGCAACCTAGGTGCATGTTTATCTAGAAAAAAATCAAAAAGACAACATCATTAGATGTTTATCTAAAAATACTCTAAAAAGTGATAACCGAAAATTAAAATAGGGACTGCTAACATTATTTGACCTTAAAACGAAATGTAACAGACTCACTTGATTCGAGAGAGCAATCTAAAGCAAATAAATTACAGGTACTCTCCATATTTGTGAGTGAGGGACGACCCATTTCTTTTGGAATACTATTGATTTCATACAGTTAAGCACTTGCTCTTCAATGGAGATTCTCGGGTTGCCAGAAACGGTCCGAGTTTCCTTAGTAGAGTGGGAGATTTAGAGGACACCTCAAAAGCACGATCCTTAATTAACACCGATAGCCTAAAATGATCCGTACTTACTCCCATGCTAGTTGAGAATAGGTGATTTTCTGTAAGAACGTGGGCTAGCCTTCCAGGGAACTCGTTAATCTGTGAGAATACTTGTTTGCCAAATAACCCTAAATAGAAAGATAAACGACTGAAATTTTACGGCCATCACCGGGTTGAGTTGGTGAATTCAGGGTTTGATTTGCATTTGATTTGGTGGTGTGAGTCCTATCTTTCATATCTCGAATCAATCGATCCGGAGTCATCTGTCTAATCACGATGATGGGTAAATGATCTCTTAGGCTGACTCTTACGGCAACGCTTCCAGGTGCAACTACCCAGTCATCTAGGTCGGTTCGAAAAGTTTCATGTTTCGAACCTGAGTCGAATCTTCTATCCTTCTCCGAGTGTGACTATGATCTCAGAGAATTTCTCCTTTTGTTTCTTTGTCTTCTCTGTATTCTTCTATCCCTCTCTCTTATGTTCCTTCGAGTCAGCCTTCGGTTATACCTGTGATAGTTGAGCAGAGGTATAAGACCTGTGAGACTACTATGATCAGATGAGAGATCCGGGTCCACAAGTTGTTGAGACAGGAGTGTGGATGGAGCAGCATGCATCTTACTCGGGAGTTGAGTCAGTCTCTACATCGGAGCTACCAATCTTCCTGATTGATTCATACTTCATTTCATTACTGCCGAAGTTTTATGGGAAGACGCGTGAGGAGTTGTATGAGCATCTTTATGAGTTCGAGGAGATTTGTAGCACTCAATTCTACTTAGATATTACACCTGAAAATGCAATGACGAAGACCTTTCCCTTGACCCTTAAGGACAGAGCCGCAAGATGGCTCCGACGTTTGGGAAAGGAGAGAGCTAACTAGGGTTCGCTTCGAGATGCCTTTCTTAGGAAATTTACCCTATTAGCTGAGCCAATTTCATGTGGTCGGTTATCAGAGAATTTTCACATGATCCCCACTAGCCAATTCAGGATATGTGGCTCATATTTCAAACTCTCTTAAGGAGATTTTTATACCACAGGATCTCCAAAGCTGAATTAGCTCAGATATTCTATCTGGGAATGATTGCAGAACAACAGGTATTAGTCGATGTCTTGTGTGGCAGTTCACACCGTAGTCTCAACGAGGATTCACTTTGGAATCTCTTCCGAGATATTTATGATGTCAAGACGACAAACGAAAGAGATGCCGGATCATTTGGATGCGATCCACCTCCAGCTGATTTAGGATCGCACATCAGGCAGTTGATGTGGATACTGATGCAGTATCAAGATGGATGTTGAACTAGTAGTAATGAATTCTCATCCTCAGGAGCCAACACTCCTTTCGTTGATTTTTCAGCCAGAGTATGAGTCGGTTCCATGTCTCCCAGTTCAGGAATCTTGGATACCTATCCCTCAAGTATCCTAAGATAGAGAACATGTGATGTTTCAATCAACCTATTAGCCGATTCAATTTCCATGGCATGACCAGTACCATGAACAACAACCTCATAGAAATTCACCTTATATTCATTTGCTAATTTTGAGTGTTTTCAGCAACCCGAGATGGATGTGGGACACTACTTCAAAAGTCTTGATATAGATGGTCCCACGTTCAATCATTTCATCCATTTGATTCATGAGTAGACCACCTATCGTAGAGAGAAGATGAACATCTTCAGAGATTTTATTACCAGCATTGTCATAGAGTAGAGATTAGTTTTAGATATTCCCGCTTCACCTGTCATTGAATTTGGTTCCTTCTGGTTCCCATGATGATCAGAGGCAACCTATAGTTGCTAAGACATTTAGGAGCAAGGAGCATACATCGGCAACGGCACATGTGCACATTTAGATTCTGATTCTTTCTATAGTGAAGGTGAAAAATCACAAAAATGAAAAAAAAAAGAAAAGAAAATCCAAAAAAAGGAATAAAGACGAGACTCCTGACTCTTCAGATGGATCTCGAGCTTCTGTTATTCATGGAATTAGTCCCCATCTTAGAAAAAGATTTTCTTCACCTTCTTATCCTTCAAGTGTACAGACTAACATGGAGGATGTATAAATACCCTTCCCAGATACTCTGAATTTAGGGAAGGGATGAAAGTTAGAAAATTTCAAAAAGATTTAGGAGCCTAAATTCATGAAAGAGATGTTGGATAGAATTTAGATCAAGCTCACTCTTTTGGAGGCATTGGTTCAAATTCCTCTTCTTTAGAAATGTCGGAAGCAACATACCACGTCGAGAAGAAAGAAGAGGTGTAATCATTGTTTAGAGAAACAAGTGTTGACCATTATCACTTGTTGCAACATCCAGCACACATCTCCCAGAAGAAATAGAAAAACATGGGAGAACCATTTGTCAGTTGTTAGATTTCAGATCACGAGTTCGAGCACATCTTATTTGATAGTGGTCCGTAAGTGGATATTTTACCCTTCCATCTTCTCAAGGTACTTCATCTAAGGCCTCTCAAGCGAGCCTGAATGATTCTTCAGTTTCCAGACCGATCGATCAAGAGGCCGAAGGGTATACTTCGTGATGTTGTCGTGATGGTACAAGGCACAAAATTCACTGTGAATTTTGTTGTCTTGGACTCTAATTCTCCAATACCATCACAAGATGTTCCCATCATTCTTGGTTGGCCTTTTCTGCTTATAGCTAAGTCCATTATTGATTATAGGACAGACAATGTCATGTTTCCCTCCAGCAATACAGTGTTGAACTCATAGCCGATAGAGACTTTTCCAGTAGATGAATGTGCTTCCATGCCATCAGAAACAAAGACATGTGGGATTACAGCTGGAATATTACACGATCATATCCCTTCTGATTCTACAGACCAAGATTTCCTCTCTAGAGAGGAAAACTTGGAGAACATAGATTTTGTGATCCGAGTACACATGTTTGGAGATGTATTGAGAGATCTGTAGTATTTATATCATTGAGTCAAACCCGCTGGTGGCACGAATCTGTAACTTTTTTTATATTTGTCATGTAATATATCTAAGGATGGGATAATGTTCCTTTTATTTCTTTTGTTTTTAATGTCCAATCCTTTGTACGAAAGTATACATAGACTTCAATATTTTATCTGATTCACTTAGTGTAATTGCTTGGACAACTTGGAGAGGTGAGATTTGATGCAACACCCATAGAGACATCATGTGGATTAGGAGTGGTTAGTCGTGGTGGCCTTTGATCTTATTGCCTCAGCAAGTGTTCTATTGTGTTTAGTGTAGTGCCACACTTAGGAATCAAAATATAAACGCACCTTGTGAGATAATGTTAAAATGCAAGTGTTCAAAGTAGCTGATGTGTGCATGCTTGTGTATATCAAGTTCATTTATCAGTTATTTTCTCATCTTGTGACTCATGAATACTTTTCTCATCTTCAATCTTCAAGATTATATGGTTCCCACAAGAACAACTGAACAACAGAAGCTAATACTGTAATTTTTTCAATAGTTATTATCGGCGGTCCTGTAATCGTTGGTAATTATATAGTATCAATATTTATTATCAGCACTCATGAAGCCGTCGATAATAACTGAGTATCATCTTTATCGATGGTCGAGCTAGTAGTTGCTATTGTTTTTCGATGATTGTTCATGCACATGGAAGATACTCATTATCAACGGTTACTCCTTTGTGGTGTTCATCATTTTCGGCGGCCCGTGGGAAGGCTCCAAAAATTAGTATACTCATTTTGAGAGCCAACCTTCAGGGGAAGATGCACCCCAAGTTCTCGGATGGCGAGGCTCGTAGTCAGCTTGGAGCCGGGGCACCAAACTTCAAGGGAAGATGCTTGAGATATGGGGGACGGAGGCATAGAGCAGCAGATTGCAGGGATCCCATCAAGTGTTTTGCATGTGGGCAGAATGAACATCACAGCTTCTGGTGTCCTCGATATCGGCATCATCAAGAGCGGAGGTACGTGGTAGCGGTTCGGGGATGTCGAAGGCCATGTTCCTGGTGGGGGTTTACAGGATAAAAGGTACCTGCTTGTTCGACACCTCAGAGGATGTCGGGGCGATCTTTGGTTGTGGCTTCGAGGGTGATGTCATCCAGCTTGGTGGTGAATTTGTATGCACTTAGGGGCTCGATGATGCGGAGGCGAGGAAGTTGTTGGATTTCTCTCGTTGAGCTGTCGGGAAGGTCCATTGGAGGATGACGTTGGAGAGGGATGGGGAGATCGAGGGGATGGAGGAGGAGCGGCAGATCTGGATCAAGGGACTCTCGCTGCATTGGAGAAGCCTGGAGGTGGTGCGGGCGATGCTGGCTCAGGTCGGAAGGATCATCTCGGATGGGTTGCACAGTGGCCAACCGTCCGGGGTCTTGGCATCGGGGGTGGATGTCTTCAGCCCTCTGCCACATTACTTTGATGTGAGTCTTGCCGGAGACACATACATAGTTGCTGAGGTTGGGCCAGAAGGAGAGGGGGAAAAGTTCAGATCAACTGAAGGGGTGGATGGTCAAGAAGGAGATTTCCGGAAAGGGTGAATTCATCTTCTTTTGGGGATTTTGAATCCTCTATCCTCATTTCGAAAAATAGAATGTTGTGTCCGAGAAGTGACGTGAGTGGAAGTCAAGGAAAAAATGGTGGTGGTGGGATCGAGGCACCTTTGTGTGACGTGAGTGGAAGCAAAGGAAGAAATGGTGGTGATGACCCGAGGCACCTCTATCTTATATTTAAGCTGTGGCAGGTCACTTTCTCGGTTCCATATCAGGAGCTACGGTAGTCTACGTAGACCTGGGTGGGGGTCCGTCTTATAAGAAGGTAGATCCGTTTGCTTTTGTGGATCGATTGGAGGATCGGACTTCACTTGTTGATACGGAGGATCTGCACCTGGCGGATCAGTTCTTGGAGGACTCGTTTTGTGTTGAGGGACAGGTGCCCGTGTTCCGGGCTTTGGCTATGGCGAGAGGAAGGTGTGCAGTACTAGATTCTGTTTAGGAGGGGTAGACATGGTTCCCATCTCGGTTTAGGTCCCCAACAAGAGACTCTTTAGGAGGAAGGGATGACCATCAGAGATCGGAAGCTATGGGTTCTGGAGCCGGATTGCAAGCACTTGGGGATGGTTTTATCTTTTGACGGGTGGAAATCTGCTCAGGTTAGATGCGGATCATCTTTCCGTTGATGTAGACCCACTGATTATGTCGAGAGGGGCATCATGGCGATGCCCTTTGAAGGAGCATTCTGATGCTTCGGTAGGGGTGGTTAGGGTTGAACCGGTGGCTTGATGTGGGGCGGAACAGGCTGCATCAGGGATGCTTATTTCATAGGAACGACCGGGCATGACCTGACTGTTGTTTTGTCGACTGGCTTGGGGGAAATGGAGGGCCAGCTAGAGGTCGTGTGCTGGCTCGAGGGGTGGTACGGGTGGAGCTACTCATGTAGTGGGTTAAGGGAGAGGAGTGGGCGGCAAAGGTTGGAAATATACCGGAGTATGAGGACGTTAAAGGACGTGGAGCCCGTGGAAGGGGGAGGAGGTGCGGAGGTAGGGGTTGGTCAAAGGATTGAGTTGGAAGAGCAGGCGCTGAGATACCTCAGCTTGGTGGCACCAAATGGGTTAGCGGCAGTTTTTAAATGAATGTCATCACATGGAATATCATAGGATTGGGGCGACTGGAGAAGAAGGTGGTGGTTCGACACTTGATGGTGGAGAACATGGCAGACATTGTTCTTTTGCAGGAAACTAAAATACAAAGTGGGTTTGAAGGAGTGTAGCGAGATATTGGGGGAAATGGAAGGAGTTTAGAGTGATTGATTCTGAAGGGGCATCTAGGTGTATCTCAACTGGATGGGTGGATGACAAGTTCGATCTGAAGGTATAGTAGCTATAGGGGAGATTCTCTCTAAAAACTCTGATGCGGAGAAAGGCAGCTGGGAGCAAGATATTGATGACCAATGTTTATGGCTCGTGTAATAGGGTTGGTATGAACACTCTTGTGGACGAACCGTGGTTGGCCAGGGAAGGGGCATCTAACGATGTGTGGATCATTGCGGGAGACTTCATTGTGACTTTGATGGTTGAAGATCATCCTGGTTTTCATGGGGGAAGAGATTGCGGCTCGGCAGAGTTGTTGGGCTTGGTGGAGAAGCTTGGTCTTCGGGTCATCAATACATCAGGTTGTATGTACACATGGAGGAACGTGAGGTCCCACTCACGCATTGGCAGGTTCTTGGTGTCAGGGGATATGGTTGTGTCTCTCCCACTCGTTGAGGCTCGTGCTTTTCCATGGGCACATTCTGATCATACGTAGTTGTTGTGGTCGTCTAGGGAGAACGTGTGGCCTCGATCTTTTTTCCAATTTGAGCTGGAATGGCTTTTGGAGGAGGGATTTCAGGATTCCGTGGCAGCCTTTTGAGAGGATTGCAGATATGACGGTTCAACAACCTATAAGCTAGCTTGCAATCTCGCCTCGCTCAGTAGGTTTTTGATGGACTTCAATAGAAGGAATCGGGAGCATCATTGGAGCTAACGATTGAGAGCTCAGGAAGAGGTGTAAAAGCTAGACAGACTGGAGAATGAGAGGGCCTTGACGATGGAGGAGACGTTGGAGAGAGGCAATCAATTGGGCGAGATATTGTTTGAGGATAAGAAGGAGGAGGTGGCTTGGAAGTAAAGATCGAGGCAGAAATGGTTGAGAGAGGGAGACGCAAATACAAAGTTCTTTCATGCCATGGCTAGTGGGAGGTGGCGCAAAAATTTGATACATTCAGTTGTACTGAATGGTGTAGTGCTGGAGGTAGACTGGGAGGTGGGCATTCCATTGCGGTCGTATTTTCGGGATTTTGGCAGGCAGTGGACCCATTCATGTTGGGGATGGCAGGGGAATGGTGTCTTGTGGATATCGGATGCGGAGGCAGAGTCGTTGGTACGGGCGATTACTGAGGAGGAAGCATAGTGTGCGCTTTTCCAGCTTAATGTGGATGGAGCACCAGGGCCAGATGGATTCCCAGTTTGTCTTTATAGGGAATTTAGGGAAGTGATTAAGAGCGATGTGATGGAGGTGTTGACGGAGTTCCAAGGAGGGAATAGGGGGTTTGATAAACTGAATAAGGTGCTTATTTTCCTTCTACCCAAGAAAAGTGCCCCGATCAGAGTGGAGGATTTCAAACCTATTACGTAGTTGAATGTTATTTACCTTTTGGTTTCTAAAATTTTGGAAACCGGCTGAGGGTGGTGCTGACGGGATCATCTCGCCTGAACAGTCTATATTTATATCTGGTAGAGCTATGACATATGGGTTGGTTATGGCCTCGGAGGTAGTGTCTAAATGGAAAAGGAGGGGGATAAAGGGGTGCTTTGGAAGGTAGATTTTTCCAATGCATATGATTGTGTGAATTGGAGATTCCTATGGGCGTCGTTGGAGAAAGTCGATCTCTAGATTGTGGATTGCTTGGATCAAGCGATGTACTACAATTGCCTCTCATGCGATGTTGGTCAATGATAGACCGGAGGGGATTCTTTCAACCACTTCAAGGAATCAGGCAGGGCTACTCGTTGACTCCACTACTCTTTGTATTGGTATCTGATGCTCTTGCAGTGCTTATGATGTTGGCAGTGGTTGAAAATTGGTGTTATGGATTTTTGCAGGAGGAGCTTTCCATCCCTCTGCTTCAATACGTTGATGATACAATATTATTCATGGGGGTTGAAAGAAGATTAGATGGGCATCTCTCATCATGAACATTTTTGGAGATGTGTCTGGCCAACGAGTTAACAGAGACAAATCGGTGATGGTTTTTTTGATCTCTCAGAAATGGAGCAGCGGATCGTGTCTGAGGTGTTGGGGTACTCGATTTCGTCTCTATCGATTACATACTTGGGTCTTCCTCTTGTGGCAGGAAAATCGAAGGTGGGGGACTAGAGGATTTTGTTGGAGAGACTGGAAGCAAGGCTAGCGGGCTAGAATGTGACTTTGCTCTCTGGGGGGAAGCTCGTTCTGTTGAAGCATGTTCTCTCAGCGATCCTAATCTTCTTTTGCTCCATGTGATCATTATCTGCGGGGGTTCGAAATAAGATGAAGATGATGATGAGAAGATTCTTTTAGTCAGACGGCAACAGAGCAAGAAAGGTTTTCACCTCGTAGATTGGATCAAGGTGACGAGGTCAAAAAAAGGGTGGCTTGGGGGTGTTGCAGATGGGGGAAATGAATAAGGCTTTATGGCAAAGTGGGTAGTCCAACTATGGGTAAGTCAGAGGATTTGGTATATCGGTTGCTGAGCAAGATTTATGGGGTGAATTTATCTATGGAGGTAACTCCATGGTGGTTGTCGTCGTCGTTATGGAAGGGGATTATTGTAGTGGTGTCGGAGATTTCGTACAAGTTGCGGCCTGTACTCGGGGATGGTGCAGAATTTCAATTTTGGTTGGGGGATGGTATATTAGGAGAGAGGTACCCGCGTCTGCTGATATTGGTGAGCAATAGTGTTGTCACCGTGCAGCAGATCTGGGACAATGGGGCGTGGTCTCCGATTTTCACTTTGGTTTTATCAGATCAGAGGGTGGTGGATTTCCTGGTACTTTAGACGGAGCTATTGCAGACCATGGGACCGTCCACGGGCAGAGATCACTTGGCATGGGGAGATGGATGATTTTCGATTAAGAAAGCATATCGATTTTTGGTGGACGATGGGGTGGCGGAGCTGGATGAGATGAGGGTTGACATGGAGATGATTTGAAGATGTAAGGTGCCGAATCGGATTACGGTTTTCCTTTGGTTGTTCAGGCTGGGGGGATTCTCTAGAAGGGTCGTTGAGGTCTACTGTTGGGTGGAAGATGTTTCTTGCGATCGATGTGGTGTGGCGGAGGAGTATGTGGACCACATGTTCTTTACTTGTCAGTATTCAGCGGAGGTGAGGGCCAGGGCCAATGTTGCGTGGCTGGAGATTCGGGATCGCACCACTTTTTGGAGGAGTATGAGATTGGTAAGTGGTGTTGGGCATGAGGACATCTCATTTCCATTTATTGTTATTTGGTCCATCTGACGGGCTAGGAATGAGCTCAACTTAAGGGGTAATGATTCTATTCTGATAATGTGATTGAGCATTGTAGGGCGTTGTGTGTTTCATGCCAAATGTAGCCGGATGTAAATCTTTCTAAGCTATAATTTATATAAATATAATCTGAGGTGGTTCATTAACTGGGAGACCACCCTTTCAGCTTTCAAAAAATCATTTTCAGCACCTAGGACACAACCGCCGCAAATGACTTTTGCAATAGATGCTTTTTTGACGGTCCATTATCGACAGTTCAATATCTTTATCGATGGTCAAAGACCTATGAGTAAGCTGATGACTTTACAAAATTTTGATTATGAGAACAGATGCTTTAAAAAATACGTTCAAATGAGATCTTGTGAATGAACACATATCAAAAGCATAAAAATTACTTCCAGAACAGAGATTTTTATCTCATATTCATCCATATTGCAACTAACCACAAACAAGTCCTACATTTCTCAGTTTGATAGAATGCAGAACTCCCAAAATCGACTCCAAACAAGTTAGTAGTAGACTGACTCGAGATCAAGCGGCTGAGGGGGAGCGGAAGATGGAGTAATTGACGACGGATCTCCTCCATGAAGGCTACCAGACACCGGTAGAAATCATCGCATATCGTCGGTGGGGATCATTGCCGCATCAAGCACGAAGATAGAGGATCGCGGGTCAGATTGGCCTCGAGAATGTGTCCCAATGTAGGACGTCGAGAATGGGGAGGAGAGGGGTATAGAACGGCAAAGACAACTGTAGGTGTGGACAATATGGTTTTGGAAATAAGGGAGTATATGGTTTCTTACAGACAAAAAGGAGGGCGGGTAGTTTTTTTTGCAAGAAGCAGTTGGACGACGATATTTCTGTGGCCTCCATTTTCGTCGTCTTAGCACTATCTCTAAAGGTGCTATATGTTGTAGTGATTTTTGTTATTTTCTATACACTTTGGGCCTTAGATGTTGCATTTTTCAAATATTTTCCAATAAATATTTTTTCTCCATATTTTATTCACTTTTTATAAGATCCAAAAATATTTTAGCATAGATTTTTTTATCATGAACTTTAAATATTTTGATACATTGTTTGGAATTGGTTGGAGCCTCGGATTTGATTTTTCAGGGTCCTTAATATATTAGTATAACCAAGTGTTAAGTGAATTCTTCCTGCATTGCATCTCCATATTCTTACAATATCAATAGTTTTTCAAATATATTTGCTGGGTTGCAAACTCAATCTACACAAACATGGTACCTGAGTGTCAAAGAATTTTCGGCTCAACGACGTAGTGACGGGCTTACTCTCATCTAACCGATAGACATTAACCCCTCTCTCCAACCAAAAACCGATATGTGTGCCTCATCGTGGACTGATCGTTGATTAGACGATACGCCATTTTTATTTTTATTTTATATATATTTGAATTTCAGATTTTTTTTCATGTACTTTTAAGTATACCTGTAATCCAGACTGGACATTATTTATGTGCATATATACTTATTGTTAGACCTTACCTAAGGTCATCGCATTCAGATTGTGTGCTCCTGCTTTAGGATTTTATTTTTTGATATGCACTCCAAGAAGATTGTTGGCATAAGGTACGCACTCTAACCTGTGTTCGTCATGCACATTCTCCGTGGTATTTTCTCCCTGTGCTGAACTCAAGATCACATAAATCATACTTGTCCATCTCCACACCTCGTGTTGTCTATTTCCCAAGATTGTCCTCTTGCACTTCCCAGCCTAAGACGAAGGAAATCGTGATGGAGCAAGGATCACGTCCCGCATCGCCTTCCCTCAACTCCTCATCGCACCCTGCTGCACGACACCATGAGGGACCTCAATGATGTTATTAGCCAACTGCAATGTCAAGCCCAAGTGGATGCATGTTCTCAGAAATGTTTAGCTGCTGTTTGGCAATGCATACAAGATTTCACAGAGGAAGCTCCTGCCCTACATGCATATCACACCTTTCACCCCATTGCCCCTTACACTTATTCTGGGATGAGACCAACCTTTGAGATATCTTGGATTGAACCACCTTAGGACCATAGAGGGATGCGAGCTCCTAGTAGAGAAGAATATGTACATCCATAGCGACCATACATGGAAAAGACAAGTGTACCCCTAAATAGTATCTCTCAACAAGCTTAATATGATTTGTTACTATATCTATAATTGTTTGGCTTATACCTGAAAACTAGAGGCAGACCCAATATATATGGGGGGGGAGAGGTGGGGCATGGCTAGGGATGAAAATGGATATGGATATTTCTAAATATCTTCTTACCGTATTCGAAAAAAACACTAAATATGGATATATGTATTTGAATATCAACTCAATAGGGACAAGAAATTGGAGCTAAGAGAACGAAGAATTTGAATATTAGCTAGTTTATCTTACAGGTTAAAGATATAACAACGAATATTATTCGTTATCAAATCATCTTTTGTACTTATAATTTGGGACGAAATCATATTTATTGTTAAAGATTCATATAATGATGATTTTCACTGCTTATTCATTAAAATGCATACTAATTGTTGCTAAATTTAGCGTTGATTTAGGGAAAAAATTCAAGAAATGACCATTATTATATGATTCGTTAGCAACAAATAACATTATTCATTGTTAATTTAAAGAAGTAAGCAACGAATAATATTAATTGTTTTATATTTAACTTCGAAAAATACGACAACGAATACTAAATTATTCATTGCCTTAGGTAAACCTTCTTGTAGTGGACATAAAAATCATGACATGGATATGGTAACAACAAAGACTTAGATTCGGATCCGGATATCCAAATATAAAATTTTATGCGCACAGACACACGTGTGTGTATTATTGTGTTAATAAACAATTAAGCTAAACCCAAATCCACACATACCCTCGATCTTCGACAGACACTATATCTCTTTGCCTCGAAAACTTCATATGAATCATAATAGGATAATCTTAAAGTATACTTCAACCTCTTGACAACTATATGTATAAAGCAACTATTCTACAATTATAATGTTTATTGATTGGCTAAATTTTTTTATTACAGTATATAAAAGCCACTTCATAGTTGGTATTTTTTCGATCAGGATTAATACTTGATGAATATTTGATCCAAATAACTGATTATGTTAGGGTGTGCTCCCTAAATTCATAGCGGACGCAAATCCATATATGTATTCCTATTCATATACATGAAGTGAATATGGAAACGGAAATAGCCATATATGTTCCCTTTGTCACTAGCCATTGCCCCCTGTTTGGTTATTATATTTCACATGTGCAATCTCTTAAATTTTTAATATAGCCCCTACGTTATAGTGTTGTAAGAAAAGTGTTACTAAATCATTTGGTTAAATAATATGGTTATCATTTTGGAGAGCAGGTTACCTTCCTTAATTTTAATTTATTTTATATATTTTTTAAAATAATAAAATATAAATATAATTTGATAAAATGTATTTGTGTTCTTTTACTCTCCTATTATTTCTACCACTCCCTGTGAATGACAAAAAATTTGTTGTTTCCTTTTAGCCATGATTTTTTTATTTTAAAATTTCACTTAATAATTTAACCTTTTGAGATGAATTTAAAAAGCTTAAAATACTACAAGATGGATTTAAAAAGCTTAAAATACTACATTTATCAATTTTTAAAAAAAAATAACCATTGAAGATAATAATAATATATTTGAAATTTTTACATCAATAAAAGATTAAAATAATTAAACTTATCAAAATGGGAACAAGTTCATTTGAAAAATATTAACTCTATTTAAAAGTTGCATTTGAAAATACAAGATTTTTTATTTTTAGACATACATGATAGTTGTGTACTTGACCTCTTCTTGACAAAAAAATCATAATTCCACCAACATTTGCTCAATGTGCAACGAATTTTCGAAAAGATTTTACAATTGACAAAATGAACTTGAGAGAACCTACCTAATTTAGGTTCAGTTTGTTTAATCGAACCTAAATTTTTATTCAGGCACCGTTCATATATTTTGAAACCGGATCTAAATTAGAACTTTTAACGAGCCAAGAATTTTCTCACAGTCCTGGTGTTGGTCTTGTTATCCATGTCACAATGTGTTCAGATAGCATTGCAGATTTCCTTGACTCTTTGCCCGAAGAGACTCAAAAGATTGAAGAGAGTTTTAAGAATATATAATAGAAAAAAGGAGAGAGTTTAGAGCAGGTGCCAGTGCTCTCTCGATCAGCAGTTGCAATTGACTGTGCTGTTGATGTCACCGAATTAATAATTCCATCACGGATAACGAGTGTCCCTGTCATTTTCTTCCTGACTACAATTTATATCTACGGTGCTCTCTCTCGTGAATATGTAGGATTCCTAACCCTATATGATCTAAATAAATAGAATTGGTGTTCTGTAACTTCCATTCACGTTGCTCTGTTTTCTTTGTGAAACCAGTTGTAACTTTCCTGCCTTATGTCTCTATATCGTTAACGAGGAAAATTGTCCCTTACAACATGTTTAGTTCGAGCTCAAATGGATCCGTTGATAATCACCTTAAATGTTTAAGGTCAAGTTGTCAAATAGTAACATCGCACACTTACAATCCCCCTCTCGTACTTCGTGAATTTCTGACTTAAGACTATATATTTATTGGATTCCATGTTATCAACGAGCGTTTATAATAAATTATAGGGCAATTTACAGATCGGGTCCTCATCTATGGACCCGATCTCAATCTGAGTCCTCATCTTTCTTTAGCAACAAGTTGGGTCCCCAAGCCGTTTGGAGACAGCAAAAAAATTTCCATTATGAGATGAAAGTGTCTTGACATAAGTACCCTTGAGATTTAACTACTTCCCAACACCCCTTTCGAACTTCCCCCTCCCCAACCTCACTCTACGATCGCGTTCTCTGACCCCTCCTGCAGCCGTGCGATGGTCCCGTCTTGCAGACCAAGTTCGCCCTTGCGAAAGCTCTCAAGTACGGACTGCGTGCAATTCTGCTAGTGAACAAGGTCGGTCATCCCTCAGTTTGACTTGCAAGGACGTGGAGAGCCATGTTTTCGATCTATTTGCCAATGTCAATGCTATGGAGGAACATATTTTTCTCATGCTTATCTGTTCGCTAATCTCGGTGCTACGGAGGAACATTTTAATTTTCTCATGCTTTACACCTCCGCCAAAGAAGGATGGGCCTCTTCGGGATTCACCAAAAAGCTCTATGATCATGAGAAAAATGTGTCGATGCTACTCAACGCCATCGCCGCCTTCGACAGACCTCGACACTCGGTTGTAAATGCCGGTTTCTGTGATGGAACGTGACTTGTATCTTGGTCAAGTACTAATGGGGCGCATATCTTTAGGAGTTGTTCAAGTTGGAGATAGATTACATGCGCTATGGCATACCGATGATAGTGTGATCAAGATCGAGGAAGGAAAGATCACCAAACTAACGAAAAAGAAGGGCACAAGCACTGTGATGGTCGGTAAATGGTAATGCTGGAGCGGGTCACATAATCTCGATGGCTGGATTTACCCCTCCATCTAGAGGACACACAATGAGCAATCAGGAGGTTACGACTGCTCTTCCAATAGTAGAGTTAGATCACCCACAATTTCGTTGACTTTTGGCGTCAATACCATGCCACTGGCTGACCGCGATGCGGACCTCTCCTTCGGAGATCCCCTCATGCATCTGCCACGGAGCTCGGAGCTTCCCTCCTCGCAGCAGGTGCGCAAACCTCTGGACCTCCCCTTGCAGTAGCATAGCGACCCTCCCAAGATGAGGTCAGGTCCGAAGGTTTGCATGGTTGCTGCAAGGAGGGGAATTATGAGGTTCGTATGGCTACAGGAGAGGGTGTCAGAGGGGAATCACGTGGAGATTGGTGAACCCTTTGCAAGGTCGAGGGCGCAGAGGGGATTCGTGCAGCCGCACAGCAAGGTCGGGGAGGTGAATGTTCGAAAGGGATATTGAGGTTGTGTTCGGTTGGGGGGTTACCCCCCACTTTGGGTAGGTAACCCCCTAAAACCCACACCTTTAACCCACTTGTGGGCCCCACTCCTTTCCTATCAAAAGAATATATATTATACCATCATATCATCTAAAAATCATAAAATACTCAACTTCTACTCACTATTCCAAACTCCAATACAATCACATCACAACAACCACCCACTTTTTCAAATTTCAATACAATCATATCATAATAACTACCCACTTTTTCAAATTCCAATACAATCACATCACACAAACCCTCCCAACCCTTAACCCACCAACCAAACACACTAACACAAAAACGGGTTATCCACCCCAGGATAACCCACCAACCAAACGCACCCTAAGAATTAGTTAAATTTTAAGGGTAGTTATGTCCAGACACTTTCACGTCATAACTGAACTTTTCTGTTGTGTCTGCAATCGACATGAGACCCGAATTGTTACAAAATAAAGATGAAGACCTATTGGGATCGATCACATAGATGAGGATCCAATTTGTAAATTACCCTAAATTATATAACAAAATATATTATTCATTATGCGATTGATTGGTTCTCCGTGCAGCAGCAGCGTGAAAAACGTGATATTTTTCCCAATAAGCCGATTTTAATTAGCCTCTTAAATACTCAAATCAAGTTGGGAGGATTCCCTCTTGAAGGCACATGTCAATCACAGAAATATTATAGTTATAACCGACAACCTGCATCAGAATCCTTAAATGAGACCACTTACTCCTCTGCACTCACATCGACCAGTCGTTTCTTCCATAGCTTTCAGCAACAATAAATAATTAATATCACCATTAATTCAATATTGGACAATTTAATACACGCTTTGCCCAGCGGGCGGTTTCCATCTCCCGAGAGAAGAGATGATCTCTCCGTGCCGTGGGAATTCCAAGTTTCCAACCACGACGACAGGAGAAGCAGCAACTGCCAAAACCCAAGTAGATTTCCCCGAATCCAACATTTCAAAATAGGCAGGGGACCTTAAAGTTCCAGCTGCAGGTCAAAAGTTGGCATTCCCCAACATAGAGAAGGCTGTAAATAGGAGTAATCACAGATCATATGCTCCCAAAAAGGGTCAGAGGTGGTGGAGATGGAGAGAGAAGGATAGAGAGACAAAGATAGAGCTTTGGTATGACACTGTCCACCTCCGGTTATATCCATGTTGCTAAAAGCAGAGGAGCGGCTCCTTTAATAAGAAGGCCATGCCCATCTCCACCACCATCCCCATTTAGTCTCTCCTCCATTTCCGAGGAGAGATCCCATTCCAATTCCTCGCAATCTTCCCGAGCTTCTCAGGAGAAATGACACCCAACAGGACCAGGTGAGATCTTCTCATCGATAACCACGTCCCGTATTTCCGGTTTCCAGATGTTGGTTGCCATCAAAATCTGATCTTGGTGCGTTCTTGCCTGTTTTGAATGAGATCAGATCCTGGTTTTTTGTCTGTTCTTTCGTTGGTGACTGTTATTTTGACTCCTCAGATCCGGGCTGTTTGAAACTCCGAGAATCAAGAATGTCGTGCTTAAATCGGAGGGCACGGTTCTGACTAGATCGAGCTTGTCCGATGCCCCCCGAGCCAAGGTCACGCCGACTACTCCGAGAGCCGCCAAAGTTTCCAAGGGAACGACGCCCAAGGCGGACCCGACTCCCCATCTGCCTCTGCAAAGCGCACGGTATTCGGTCGACCAGTGCTCAAGATCGTCTGTTTCCGTCGACCAGCCGCACAGGGTATCTCTCTCGGTCGATCAATCACCAAAATTGGCTGAATCCAAGACTTTGAGTCAGCCGAGAACTCCAAAGATTGGCATTCTTCCAGATGTAGGAAACTTGAATTCTGCAGTCTGGTTTTTTTCAGTTTGTGTTTATCTGTTAATTGGTGTGGATTCTCAGCACTTTGTGATTATGCAGAAACGGCCTCGAGTTGCGAAGGGACCGGAGCTGCAGTCGGAGTTGAGCGTCGCGCACGAGGAGCTGAAGAATGCGAAGGATCGCTTGAATTCTCTCGAGAACGAGAAAGCCCATGTGCTTGACGAGCTGGAGGAGGCTAGAAGACAGGCAGATGAAGCGAATCAGAAGCTCGCCGCAGCCCTCGCTGCTCAAAGGCAGGCTGAGGAGGACAGTGAGATCGAGAAATTCCGTGTCGTCGAGATCGAGTATGCAGGAATCGAGGCATCGGAGCAGCAAGATGAGTCCTGGAAGCAGGAACTCGAGCACGCACGCAGCCAGCATGCCATTGATCTCTCAGCATTACATTCGACGATGCAGGAGCTTCAACAAGTGAAGCGTGAATTGGAGATGACCACAGACATGAAGAACGCGGCAACTAGCCATGCCGACAGTGCATTGAAGATTGCGGAAGTTAATGTGGAGAAGGTGGGGAAGCTCTCAGCAGAAATCGTCCGTCTGAAGGCATTGCTCGACGTAAAGACGGAAAGCAAGGCGAACGAAACCGCCGAGCATGTTCAGAAGCTGACTTTGGAAGTAGAATCTCTTTTTAACGAATTAGAGGGAGCCAAAGAGTCTGAGAAGAAGTTGATGGAGATGGAAGCATTGGTTGAAGGTCTTAGAATCGAGGCGGCCGATGCGAGGAGGACAGGAACGGATGCACAAGACTTGGTGGATGAGTGGAGGAAGAAGGCTGAGCTACTAGAGGTGAAAGTCGAGGAAGCAATTCTTTCGGAGGAGCTCGCTTCTGAAGCACTGGCGTCAGCGGTGAAGAAGCTGGAGGAATGCAATGCCTCGCTTTGCGATGCCGAATCCAATATCTCTTACTTGAAGAGGAGGGTAGAGCAGCTCGAGATGGAAACCGCAAGGTACAGACAAGTGACCGTGGAATCGGATGTGCGCCTCGAATCAGTGAAGCGCGAGATCAGCGAATCCAAGAAGACGATAGAGGAGCTGAAAGCTGAGATACAGAGCATGGAAGAAGACAGGATTTCGGCTCTCAACGACGAAAATCTGGCTGCATCGAATCTTCCGGTTTTGTTGGAGGAAAAGAAGAAGCTCGTGCTCGAGCTAGAGGCCTCCAGGAACGACATCGAGAAGACGAAGAAGGCGATGGAAGGCTTGGCATCCGCCTTGCATGAAGTATCCTCTGAAGCTAGATCCTCGCACGAGCAGCTACAGATAGAGCATTCCTCATACACCCAAGCTCAAACTCAGATAGAGCAATCCAAATTGGCTCTAGCGTCCATGGAAGAGCGATGTGAAATAATGCTCGTCGAGGCAAAAGATGAGGTAGAACGGCTTATGACCGCAGTGGAAGGAGTGCAGAAGGAAGCCGAGAAGTCAAAGTTGGAAAGGGCCTCCAAGGAAAATAATTACATGAGCTTAATAAGAAAATCTGAGGACGAAATCGTCGTAATCAAGGAGAAAATGAGCAAGCTAGCGAGCAAGCTTGTGGAAACGGAAGCACAAGGGGCGATCGCGAAGGAAGAGGGTGCACAGCTGTTGAGTAGGCTAATGCAGGCAAAGTTTGAGGCGGCAAAAGCAAACGAAGCTGCGGAGGAAGCAAAGGTGGACATCCTACACCTGAAAGACCGGTTACTGGACAAAGAGAATGAGCTCCAGAGCATTAGTCAGGAAAATGAGGAGCTCCGGGTACGCAACAAAGCCACAACCAAGAAAATCAAGGAGCTATCCACACTGCTTGAGGAATTCAAATCCCAGAATGGGAATAGTGTTGCGATCAACAGCAAAAAGGAATACAATGTAGCACCTAATATGCTGGCAACTCTGGATTTCGATGTTCCCTTGGCCGAAGAATGCATAGACAAGACCGAAGTGCAGCATGAACAGCTTGAAGATCATGGCTTCGCGAAAGTGGAACCGAATAAATTCGAAAGCAGAAGCCAACTGAAACAGTTCGATGTGGAGGATGAGAAGAGATGGGAGAGCTGTAAGATTGTGAGTAACGGACTATCCCTGGAGGCACAAACCGAGATGGAATCATTGGCTAGTAGCTTCCGTTCGAAGATCGAAATCGAGAGCTTCGACCAGAGAAACGGTTGGGATTCACTGAGCAGTAAATTGCCTGAAAAGAAGAAGAAGAGTTTCATGCACAAGTTCAAGGGCTTGCTCAAGAAGAAGAGCAGCACGAGGTAGTCTGAGTCCTGACAGAAACACAACTTCCTTTATGCAGAGTGTCACAATGTGTGTGCCGCCTTTTCCTTTTCGTTTTTTTGAGGGCTTTGCTTGTTTACTGTGTTTGAACGAGCACCCGCCACTATATCTGTAACTATATAGAAGATATAACTGATATATCTTTGTTCATTTGTACCAATCATGGCTACTTTCCACTGGAAGATTTGTATCATCACTGCAAATTGCTATCTATATAACTGGAAAATTGGAGAAGGGAAAGTTTCCAGAGTCTGAACCTCAGAGCATATGTATCAGAATTTTCTCGATTAACTGAAGTCGCAGATTTTCAGAAGATACAGGATAAATCTGGATTAGGGCTGCCAACTGAGTGATATTGAAGGAAAGGAACCCATTCCAACATATGGTCTAATCTGATCAAGTAACCAAACTTCATCAAAAGAGAGAACTTGGTCCAACCAAGTCTGTGTGTGTGCTGTGTGTGGGTGGGGGGGGGGGGTTCCATGTGGGGGCAACCTAGGTCATCTTTAATATTTTTTCCAGATCACTGACATGACTTGCAAAAGACCCTTCTCCTCTGAGATACCGGTAGTGGGTGCCCCCATGAAGAAGCATGTGTTGGGAATCTGACGATCATGGAATTGTTCCTTTAGGTTTTATTCATGGTCAATGCTCGGGACATGGCATGTGGAACAGTGGGTGGGACAAGGTCAGGTGAGATGGTGCTCCCTTATCTTTTTGTCAGCTGCATGTCAGGTGGTTGCATGCTTCCTACCCTCTCTTTTCCATGTGGACCATACTGTTTTATCACTTGCATGGATTTGGAATTTTTTCTTCCAAAGTTAGACAAAAAAACAACTTAATGTCCTGGTGATAAATAAGCTGCCAACCAAAATATCAAGATAAAAATCTTACCTATAAAAATGGTCAAGCCTTTTCCCATATAAGTAAGGTCGTCTACATGAATTCTTGCTCAAATCTATGTTGAAAGATTTGTCTATTTTTTATGTCAGTTATCAACTACCCAACGCAACCCCCACAATGGGGATTTGAATCCCGATCTTTTGGATGGTAGGCACGTTGCACTATCACCGGACCCTAATATCTTACTTATCTCAGAAAAAAATCATTTAGGAAAAAAAACAATGCAGATTAACCTTTAGTTACCAAAACGCAATCCTTTCTATCCAGCATCCTCCAACTCATCTTTATTCTATTTGCACGACTGACACATTGTAACACATTTGGCCATTTCTCAGCATGTACCTTGCCACCGACTTCCGCATCTACCTCCTTGTTGGCAGTTCTGTCTATATCTACTTGAGGAGCATCCCAAGGTGCACTTGTGCTCCTGCAATCGATCGTTCGGAAATTGTCTCGTTCAACTTGCACATGGATCTCCCCATAATGTCAGGCAATTTTGTCATTTGTTGTAAGGTAGCTCCAGTTATTACATCCAGTAATACCAGGCAAAAGTCACTGCTTTAGATTTCCTACCAAAAAACATCCCAAATTCCTACATTAGTTCAGAATGATTCTGACTGAAAACTTTATAACTTATGCAAATTAAAAAAGATGTATTCAAAGCAAATTCCGAATTGTGTACCATCGGTTCGGATTCAGTTTTGAAAAGTCCACCGCTTCAATCTCTCACTAGGATTGCCGATGAAAAATATTTATCTTGAACATTTTTTGGTCAATTCTAGATGATTATGCATTGTCTTGATAAAAAATGGTCCTGAAATGCGCTCATCGCCAGACACTTGTAGTTATTGCTTATGTTTTTTCATTAATCATTTCTTGATAAGTTAACCCACTTAAATGGTTAAGTGGTAGTGCAGTGTGCCTATCACCCAAAAGACCAGGGTTCAAATCCCTCTTTGTGGGAGTTGCGTTAGGTAGTCGACAACCAGCGTAAAAAATAGTTGAATCTTTCAACATGGATTTGAGCAAGAATCCATGTAGCTGACTGATGAAACCCAGTTTCATGCTATTAATTCACGGTTATTAATTCCCTTGCTTAAATTTGTGTCAGTAAAAACCAGATAAATCTGTGGTGATATCAGAGTCCTAGAATAAATTAAAAATACAAAAAGATAACAAATTAAAAATCGTAGTGTTTTTAAACCTTTAAAAACGCTCACAAAGAATTTTTTTCCTCTGTTGGACCTCATCTCCGTTTTTGGTCAAATGAAACTTGTAGACCTCATCGAGACCTACAACTTTTATGTTTTGAGTTTTTCCAAATTTGGCCTCCTTATTTCACATTCTTCTACGATTGGGCCATGTGGCGCCTTCTGGTTGGGCCACGGAGCATGTCTCTTTGCGCGCCACGCGCCCCCCACTCACTGTCGTTCGATCATTCCATTCCCCTCCAGATCACCGCCGTCCTTTCCCGCTTTAATCTCAACCCTTCGATCAAGGCTCATATCACATCAAGGTCGTCCGCCAGCGTTGTTCTCTCCTTTTGCCATGTGTCACACTTCTAGCCACATGATCTTCTTTGGATGCTTCCATTCCAGTCGTTCATCTCCGATGTTGTCCTAACCGCCCGATTTACACCCACCTTTCATCGCATCCGTTTACTTCTGCCCGCATCCACTCACGACACGTGGATCTTCCTTAAGCCCTCCGATCCGACCTCCAGAGATTTAATCTGGGTCTCTCGTTAGTGCTCACCTCTCAGCCGTTGGATCGTGAGATCCAACGACGGAGAGCCCTTCTTCCTCCTCCCGCTACTCCCTCGCCCACATCACCCACCTCGCGCGTCAACTTCGCCCTTTCCATTTCTCCCGTTGTTTCTGCCACTCTCTCCACTCGCCAACTACTCCACGACGAGGCCCCATCTTCCCTCATCTTCGCGGGAGTCCACGTTCGCCACAACACCTCCCCTCTCGCTCCTCATCTTCCACTCAAGTCACGGCCTCCGCCATCAGAACCACAACCTTGCCTCCTTAAATTCATCGTCGTCACGCCACTTCACGATTGTATGCCTTTATGTGGGGCCTCGCCCAGCCCTCTCCTCCCCGTGACAGGGGGAGGACTGATCGAGGAGCAAAGACGACGGTGGCTCCTGATGAAACCCGCAGCTGGCATGGTTGCGTTGCGGAGCTCCGCCTTCGCTCGAGTTGTCCCACCTGGCTGAGGGAGTTCAGCGACGACCCGAGATCCGTCAAGGAGCTCAATCACAAGCCCTCCGCTCCGCCCAACCTCATGTAAGCTCCTCCGATCTTCATTGCATTTTCTCCTTCTTTTCTCTTATTTAATAAGGATCAACCCGTCACATTCACCTTCCATGAACCATCCATTTAGCTTCATCAAATCACCCTCTTCTTTGCTCACCCCTCCGATCACCTCTTCCTTCGCCAAGCCAGACCACTCCGCCGCCCTTCTCCTCCGAGTTTGTCGGAGAAGATGTCTCAAGTCAACACGTTCTTTGCCCACCAAGCCTGCCATTCCATTCACACACCATTGCTTGTGCTTCGGCTATAGGGATACTAACAATGCAGGTCCTGAAATGCTTAACGATCGGAGTCCTCGCCGGAGCTCTTTCAAGCAGTTGTGCATCCAGCATACATGTGTTTTCTACTCTCTCCAGATGTCCCAGATGCTCCACCGTGCTTCAAGGTTGATCTCCAGATGGTCAGGAGCAGCTGGTGGTTTTCATCAACGCCGGAAATGAGTGGCGGAGCTCGGAGCCCTTCGTCGGAGACCTGACGTCGCCGCCCGACGCAGAAGATAAGGACGGTATAGCTATCGTTGGATGCACCACCCCGGTGGTCATCCAACGACTTACGATCTCGATGATCGGGCGCCCTTGGTCTTCCGCGTGTCAGCGAGGGAAGGTAGCAACAGATCTCCAGGCTTGGATCCCCGAGCCTCTTCCGAGCCTCTCCCGAGCCCGAGCCTTGACCGAACCTTCGTCGAGCGTTCGAGGAGCACCCGAGCCTAGCCGAAGCAAATCCGAGCCTCCTCCGAGCCTGCAAGCCACCCGAACCTCGCCATCACGTGCCTGTCACATGACTGGCCGGGTATTTTGCAGGGATACCCTCAAAGCTTCTCCAAATTGCAAACAAGACCAGGCACCACATGATACCCATGTATGCTTGGGGTAATTTGCATTCAAACCCTTACGGGTTTCAATAATTGCAAATATAACCCCGCGCGTGTAGGTTATTTACAGGGAAGGCCTCGCGCTTAATTTTATTTTCATATTAGTCCCTCCCAGGCACCTGTTTGCTAGATATCTTCATGTTCTCTTACGTTTATGCCCCTGATTTCCTTTGTCAATATCTTGAGCATCATAGCTCCATTCAATTGACTTCAGTTGCGTTTCGAAGATCGTTTTGTTAACTTTTTAATGGCATAGCTTTTTTTATTTTATACTCTAAAGTTCGATGATTAATTTTGTTCGTGGAGTGTCATTTATGTAATTTGTTTTATGCCATGGATCAAAATTTCCATGAAACTTGCTTAGTTAATCAATGCTGAAGTTGACATGAATTTCTTGCTCACGGATCTTATTTGATTAAGGCATATTCGCACACTTGCATGCTTCATCATTTGCATAAAAAAATGAATAAAAAATGGCATATCTTCATGTTTGTTTATTCATCATGTAGTGTCTTCGTTTATTGATTGACCTATGAATCTCCAATCCAACACTTAGTTCAAATAACAAGAGTCTAAATATACGCTTAAGAGGCTCATGTCCCTAAGTTCGACCTTGGGCTTGCCCAAGTAAAATATAAATTCGACCGTTTGATTTAATTATTAATTTAATTAAATGGTCTTTGATCGATCCAATTTAGTCCGATTGCAATGACATTAAAAGTGTTAATTCCACACTATTAAAGGGCTGAATTTCGAGTTCGTCACTGACCCTACTTATAGTGGGAGAAGGCTTCGCCATTTCTTAGTAAGTATCAAGCATGTGGTGGAACTTTCAGAGACTAGTTGACCTTTGAAGTAAAGATTTCATATACAGCCACTCAAAAATGAATATTGAAACTTGTCGACCAAAGTTGTAGCACCATAATGAAGTAATCTGTTGGAATGTGCAGGGGCTGGGGGATGGGGAGAAAAGAAAGGCGGTTGGAGGTTTGTTGAGTTCTTAGAATGCGGATGCAATTCTTTTGCCCAAGTAAAATATAAATTCGACCGTTAGATTTAATTATTAATTTAATTAAATGGTCTTTGATTGATTTAATTTAGTCCAACAGCAATGACATTAAAAGTGTTAATTCCACACTATTAAAGGGTTGAATTTCGGGTTCGTCACTGACCCTACTTATAGTGGGAGAAGGCTTCGCCATTTCTTAGTATCAAGCATGTGGTGGAACTTTCATAGACTAGTTGACCTCTGAAGCAAAGATTTCATATACAGCCACTCAAAAATGAATTTTGAAACTTGTCGACCAAAGTTGTAGCACCATAATGAAGTAATCTGCTGGAATGTGCAGGGGTTGGGGGATGGGGAGAAAAGAAAGGCGGTTGGAGGTTTGTTGAGTTCTTAGAATGCGGATGCAATTCTTTTGCATGAGTCTAAGATAGCTAATTGGAATTATTTACTTTGGCAATCAATGGGTAGTCATAGACTTTCGGAATTCAGAGTAGTCCCGACATTGGGGAGTGTGGGTGGGGTGGTGTTGGTGTGGGACGAGGATTTACTGATGGTCGTTGATGAAATATCGGGTACTAGATCGGTTTCTATTTTGTTGGAGCATAAGTCAGGGCTAGGTGCATGCTGCTGAGTTCGGTGTGCAACATATCTGGAGGTGCACGCGACCAGGTTTTGTGGGAAGACTTGCAAGCAGCTAGGAGGGACTTTTTGGATGTTCATTAGATTGTCGGCGGAGATTTCAATGTGGCGTTGCTCACTTCTGATCACCCAGGTGATCGTGGGGTCCTGGAACCAGGATCGAAAGATTTCATGGAATTTGTTGGAGAACAGGATTTGGAGATGCTTGATGCCACAAATGGGAGATACACCTGGCGAAACAACTCATCGGGATTGTTCCTGGATCACTTCCTGGCATCTGTAAAAATGATGGAGACGTTCCCTTTGTCTTCCGTACGAGTGCTTCCTAGATCAGATCGCATTCATATCTGTTAGAAAATAGAGAATGCGGAAGAAAAATGATAAACACAGCATAAGAACAAAAAGATAAACTTTGGAGACAAGAACTTTAACGTGGTACCCTGCTCCCTAAGGAGCGAGATGAAACCACGGGAGAAGGCCTCAAAGGGTCAGGTTACCCATTGCACTTTTTCAATGGATGCGGGAGGTCTATGGCTCCTTATATAGCCTTCACAGAGCCTCCAAGTCCCATCACTGGTAGATGTAGGACTAAACTCAGTGATGGGGTAAATGGATCCTTGAGAGATCTATTTACCCATATCCTATACATATGACGCATATAACAAATACTTCAACACTCACCCTCAAGCTGGAGCATGCCATGCTAAGCTTGGACAAACAGAAAGAAACTCAACTCACAATACATGACACTACAGACAATATCGACTCAACGTGCACAACTGTCGGTTGTTGTCGAGGATGTTGCTTCTCATGTCGTGCATATGAGGAGGACAAACGAGCTGGAGTACGAATCAACTGAATCTCCTCGTCGGGGAGCATGTGCTCTGAACTACGCATGTCAGAGTCATTGCAACTAAAAATAAGTCTCCTCGTCGGAGTACTCTGGCCCGCCACAACATGTGGACAACTGCTCCATCTCTGAAAAGGGCCAAACTAAAAGACCGTGGAAGTGCAATCCTCGACGGAATCTACGGCCGCTGGAGAATGGAGTCTGAAAAGTCTCCTCATCAGAGAACTGGATCTCTCCCATCTGGCACAGAGAATGGTTCTCTACTATGGAGTCCCTATGATACCACATGAAAACCCTTCCCAACATGGCATAGAGAATGGTCCTCTACTCTGGAGTCCCTATGGCTCACATGAAAACTCTGGCTGACAATAACAAGAATGATGGGGTCCACAAACAATGATGGCAAACACGTGCACATCTGAAAAAAAACGACTGCATACATGTATGTGTATGAAACTGAAGACTCAAAATCTGGACGTCGAGTCTGAATATCAATTGTAGAGTCTGATTATTCCGACTAGTCTGACGAATCAGCAATCTGGAGAAGATCTGTGACTCTACATATACTCCCCTTTCTCCCATACTGGTCGAAATGAAGACATCGACAGTTGAGAAAAGACAAGATAGATGGAGAACAAAATATCACTTAGCCGATACAAATTTTTTTGGCTTTCCCAATCATTTTTTTAATCATCATTTTTTAAGTCGTTCAACCCCTTTTTTGAATGTTTTTCAACTAAGATATTTCAACATTTTTTCGGCTTTCCCTCTTCTTATTTCTTTTTTTAAATTGTGTACGACTTTTCTTTTATACGCGCCTTTTTTCTTTTTTTGCATTTTTTTATACATGGCCCAAAGAGGGCTCAAATTGCAGCACCCCCCCCCCCTTTTTTTTAACTCAGCCCAAAATCTGAGCCCATATCTCTGAGCTCCCCTTCCTTTTTCTCAGCCCACTTTGGGCTCATTCTCTCTCACTTTTCTCTCTTTTTTGTTTTTTTAATCGTTATAGGCACATCGGGCCGAAACCTTTCCATTGTCTCTATTTAGGGTTCTGCACGGCGCACGAGGGAACCCCTTCGCAATCGAGCTCCACCCTGATGGGCCTTCCTTGCACCGTCGAAGGAGGAAGGGCACCTGGAGGGTCATGTTCAACGTGCGGGCGGTGCCGCCAGGGATTCCGAGCACCGCTACGAGGGGGAGGTTTCGTCGCCGTTGACCATGGAGGGGAGAGGACGTGAGGAAGCGACGCCTAGAGGCCTGCCTGGAGCAAGAGTGTCACCGATGGCGCGCGGGAGTCAATGGAGTCGGAGGGTGTCGCGCGTGTGTGCACCTCCGCTTGGAATTACGCAAGAAGAAGAGAAGGAGCCCCACGGTGAGCGCCAGGCCAGGAGGCTGCAGGGGCACCGCCGCCGGTGCGTGGAACGCGCGAAGGAGATGTTGCGTGCGGACAAGATCGTGCACTTGGGAAGATAGGGGAGGCGATGGGCTTCGTTGCTCGGTTGGAGCGCGCGCGAGGAGAAGGAGATCGCGCTTGTACGTAGAGATGGAGGGATTTCGTCGAGGTATCAGAGGTTGTAGTGCGCAGCTGCCTGGGTGTCGATGAAGGACTAGTGCTTCTTGGTAGTCTGGAACAGAGATATGTGCATCTGATAGGCTTCATGTTGATCTGTGTTGCACAAGATTAGGGTTTCGAATGAAACCCTAAAAACTTTCAAGCATGACATTGATGGTGGTTGCCCTAATATTTAGAACAAGGAACTATACAAACTCAGGGTTTCAACAAAACCGTAGAATTTAAAACAATTTTTACCATAATAATCTTCAAGAGCATAACTAAAATCGAATCTCGAACAAACAATGAAAAAATTATTCCACGATAATCGAACCCGCTCTGATACCATATTAGAAAATAGAGAATGCGGAAGCGAAATGATAAACATAGCATAAGAAGAACATAAAGGTAAACTTGGGACAGAAGAATTTTAACGTGGAACCCTACTCCCTAAGGAGCGGGAGGAAACCACGGGAGAACGCCTCAAAGGGCCAGGTTATGCATTGCACTTTCTCAATGGATACAGGAGGTTTGGGGCTCGTTATATAGCCTTCAAAGAGCCTCCAAGTCCCACCACTGATAGATGTGGGACTAACCTCAGTGATGGGGTAAATGGATCCTTGAGAGATCCATTTACCCATATCTTATACATATGACGCATATATCAAATACTCTAACACATACTTGTTGGGAGTCGGGTGAAGGGACAATCCCAAGATCAATGTTTAGGATTGAGAAAGTCTGGTTGCTAGATGATGGGTTCAAGGAGATGGTGACAAACTACTAGAGAACCTTGCAGGTGGACGGGTCAGCTGCTCGGAGGTTGGTGCAGAAGATTGCAGGATTGAGAGAGTTGTTAATGACATAAGGAGGTGAGCCGAAGCTGCAATGAGCGATGAAACGTCGATGTGAAGGAGATTGCCAGACTGAATGGGTGGAGGATGCGTCAACCTTGAGCTGGAGGAGCAACAAGCTCGTGATGAGCAACAAAAAAATATGGCTGAAATTGACAAACAGAAGTAGGTGGAGCAGCGTCAGAGATCAAGGCAGAAATGAGTGAAGGAAGGTAATGCGAATACAAGATTATTTCCTGATGTGGTAAGTGGAAGAAGAAGAAGGAACTTGATACACAACTTGCAGGTGGGGGGAGAAAGGATCCATGGTGATGGGGTGATTGGCGCGGCAATTGTAGGGCATTTCTGGGATTTTAGCAAGAGGACACCATCCTCCGGAGTCAGATGGAGTGGAAGGAGGCCAGATCGTTGAGGCCTAAGCGTCGGGCTGTCTTTGACTTCAATGCAGATGGGTGCCATGTTCCAGATGGTCTTCCAGTCCTTTTTTTACAGAGTTTTGGGACCTTGTAGTTGTCGAAGAGAATGTCATGAGGTTGATGGTGGAGTTTAGAGAAGTGAATAGGAGCCTAGAGAAGCTCAACATGTCACTTTTATTCTTACTCTCGAAGAAGGATGGTGCTGAGAGGGTGGACGAGTTTAGACCCACAGCATTATACAATGTTATCTAGCTCATTAGGCAAAGGTACTGGCCAACAGTCACAGGGGTGTGCTAGACAATCTTATGTTGCCGGTTCAGACGGCATTTATTATGGATCGGCAATTACTGGAGGGAGTGGTTTGGGCATCGGAGATGATCTTGGATTGGAAAAGAAGAGGAGTTGTTGGATTCCTTTGGAAGGTGGATTTTTCAGAGGCATGTGACTGTATGAGATGGAAATTTAGCTGGCATCGTTGGTCAGGAGAGGTTTCCGGGACGTATGGATAGATTGGATGAAGAGATGCATCACTACTACCAAGCTTGTAAAAATTGAGAGACTAGGTCGACTAGTCGGTCCGATTAGGGATAGTCGTCCCTTTAGTCGAGTAGAGCGACTAATCGGACGACCTTTGCAAGTGGACCTGAATACCCGATTCGAGTTAAGGATTCAGGTTATTGTTCGACTCCTTGTGTGCTCTTCGAAAAACCCAATACCCAGCTACTGTTCTTCGAACCCTCTCCAAACGATCACCTCGTCGCACCTCCTCCGATCATCACCTCCTCCGATCGTTGTACCTCCTCCGATCGCCACCTCATCTGGTCATCGCACCTCCTCCAGTCGCTCTATCCAGCTAGGTGTTCCTCTCTCGCTCCAGCCAGCATCACTGACCCCAAAGGTTAGGGTTCCCAACTTCTTTTAAATAGTCTGCATGTATATCATTTAGTAAAGAAGTTGCTCTTGAATTGAGGTTTCTATACGATCCAGTTTGGATTTATTTGGATTGAAACATGTCATTGTTGTAATTATGCTAGAAATAGGGACTTATACGATCCAGTTTTCACTTTTCACTTACTCGTTCTTGTTATCATGTGAGATTTATATGAATGGTAGGGATTTGATTTGTTATTTATATGGTATAGTGCTTGGTAAGATCAAGTAAATGTTATCATGCCAGATGTTTGCATTGGATCCATTTCCAACTAAAATGATAGCTGGAAAAAGGAAGTAGTTGGTGCCTCAAAATTCATCTAATCATTTTCAGTATTAAATCATTATTTATAGGGATATTTACCCAGCGAACCTTGAAATCTTTCAAAATTACCTCTACGACCTTTGAAACATCGATATTCCTCCCTCGACCCCGTAATCTTGCTAACCCTTATCCCACAGACCCTGTGGTTAACTCCCATCCATTTGCCCCGTTAAAAGTGACCAGATTCCGTTATCTTCTTTACATGATACCCATTTTATTTATCAAATTTACGGCAAGTGTCATTCCCTCCCACCCTCCACCTCCAGGACCCCCCCAGTCGCCTGCTCGAAGACCCGAACCCCCCGGCCGTCGTTCCCGGTCGTCGTTCCCACATCACCGCGTGATGAGACGCACGAAGGTCGCAGGCGCGACCCTCTCCTCCTCCGAGCACGCCCCAGTCCGTCTCCTCTGCCATCTCCCCTTCGTGCGGCGCGCTTTCGCCTCGGCGCGCCCCGATGCCCTCCTCCAGTCCCTCCGCAAGTTACCAGAGCCACCGCCATCCTTCCAGATGGTGGCGGGGATGTCTGGGTACGGTCCCTGGAGGAGGTTGTTTGCGAGGGTGAGCGTGCTGAGAGCTGGGAGACGGGAGATGGATGCCGGGACGAGGCCGGTGAGGCGGTTGTCGTGGAGATCGAGCTAATGGTTGGAGGGGGTTCTTATCGAGCGAGACGTTGACGAGGGAGGTGACTGGGGGGTTCGGGTCTTCCTCCGCCCGCGTATTCGTCGCGCGAGCCACCGCACGAGGCGGTGTCCTTCGACAAGCCCCCTCCGTCGGCGCCGCAGCGCCTCCTGCGCACACCCCCGCGCCGTCGGCAGCGCCCCCTCTGCCTCACACGAGGAGGCACCCTTGTCGAGGCCCCTTCGCCCAGGCCGTGCCGTCGTGCGTCGTTCTCCAGGACCCCCCCCCCTCCAGGCAGCCACTGCCGCAGGTTGCGGCACCTCCAGTGCCGCATGTTCTCCGTTGCTAACTCACGCTGCCATCTCCTCCGACCACTCCTTCCTCCAACCACGAAACCGCGCCGCCATCTCCTGACCACCAACGCCGACCGCCGCCCTTGCTGGAATAAGAAGGCAAGGGGCGGCGGTGCCCTGGCTCCTTGAGAAAGAAGAGGGGGGAGGGGGGAGAGAACCGGAGGGAGGTGAGGGGGGAGAGGGAGGAGGCGGGGAGAGAACCGGAGAGCGAGAGGGACCGGAGGTTCAGGAAGGTGACCCGGCCCGAGGAGCAGGAGACGCCGGTCCATTTCCGCAAGAAGGAGAGAGTGGGGAAGAAGAAGGACGGGGAGAGAAGAAGAAAGGAGGGCCCTTGGATTTGCTAGGGTTAGATTAACTCAACTTAAACCCAAACAAGTTAACTTAAAAAATATCAAATTAACGGTAGGGTCTATAGGGTAAGACGGAGCAAGATTATGGGGTCGAGGGAGGAATATCGATGTTTCAAAGGTCGTAGAGGTAATTTTGAAAGATTTCAGGGTTCGTTGGGTAAATATCCCTTATTTATAAGTTGAGTTAGTGGACAATCTTTGGTATTTATCAGCATTTGTTTTAACGTGTGGACAATCCCAGAGTTGGTTGACAATCCCAGATTTGGTGCCTCAAAACTCATCTTAACTAATCCCTCCATTTGGTTCTTTTAACATGAAATGGAGCTAAACATTTCTCTTAATGTTTGTTCCTACTAAATGCTGTTTGTTTTTATGTGAAGTGTAGCTGGTTTTGTTTTTCATATTTTTAGTATAAATTTTACTACTTACTAATAGAATAGTAATTAGTAACTTTATTAACTTGTTTATGTCAAGTTTTAACTTTGAGTTTCTGACAATGTAGATGCCAACACCCCCTATGATTGTCGCTTCTGATAGTGACTCATCTTTCTATGTGTTACCGGGATCAAGTGATCCTACATGGCAATTTGGATACCTTTAAAACCGTGCGGAACCAAATACGATTACTTGCAGGTTGTGCAAGAAGGTGGTGAAGGAGGAGTTCTCAAGTTCGAGCAACATCTTGCGTATCGTAAAGGTTGCGTGACTGCATGTCCTAAAGTGGACGAAGAGACGAAGAAGATGATGATATCATACTTGGATGACGTTGCTAGAAAAAAGAATCAAAAAGCCATTGAGGTTGTTGAGATGAGAGATGAGATTGATATCGGCATCGCTGGAGATGTTGAATATGCGAAAGACATCGATCTTCCGAATCTCTAGAACAGACTGTCACCGTGCAAGGATCACGTCAGATGAGCATAAAAGATGTTGTATCCAAGGATCATCGTGAAAGGGTTGCATCCTATATATGCAACTGCGTATATACATCGACGATCCCTTTCAATGCATTGACCACGAAACCATTCGAGCAGATGGTGGAGGCAACTGGATGTATGGTCTCGATCTCAAGACTCCTACGAGGTATGAGATAAGCGGTCCATTTTTTAGGAAGGCGGTCAAGAAAATATCTAATGACTTGCAATTGATCGAGCCAACCTTGATTTATGGTCAGCTTCATCGAAATACATGGAAGAAGGTAGGATGCTATATAATGGTTGATGCATGGACGGACATGCAATGAAGGAGCATCATGAACGTTTATGCCAATTGCTCCTTGGGTACTTCATTTTGAAGTCCATAGATGCCTCTGACGAGCGTCGAGTACATCTTTCAACTGGTGGATGAGTGCATAAATGAAGGTGGAGTGGAGAATGTTGTGTAGGTTGTTGTGGATAATTCTTCGGTAAATGTAGCAGCAGGGAGATTGATGCTCACAAAATATCCCCAGATATGTTGGACTTCATGTGATATGTTTCCATTGATCTTTGCTTTGGATGAGATAAGCAAAGATTCAAGAGTGAAGAGCGCAATTAGAAAGGTGAAGACATGCACAGTTTTCGTTTGTGCTCAGTGCTCACACTAAAACTCTAAGCTTGATGCGGAAGTCCACAAACAAGATGAACATCTCTAGACCAGGGCAAACGAAGTTTGCAACTACTTTCCTTACTCTTGAAAGCATTCTAGAGTAAAAAGACAAGCTCGGGTTAATATTTTTGTCAGATGAGTGGAGAAAGTGCAAATGGTACAAAACCAAAAAGGGAGAACAAGTGACGTCCATACTCTTCAGCGCTACTTTTTGGAACCACTCCGCACTTGCAATCAAAATTTTTACATATTCAATTCGTCTATTGTGTGTGGTTGATGTGGATCGACGTTCATTCATAGGCTTTTTTACGAAGGCCTTGAATAGGCAAAGAGAGAGATAATTGCAGCTTTGCGTAGAGTCATCTTATAAGTTTTTGTGGACGCTATTATCTCCAAGATCAAAGGTAGGCTCGACACTCCATGGCATCTAGCAGCTTACTTTTTGAACCCATACTTCTTCTACACGCAGCATGGTTATTAAGGCGGCAAGGCAACAAAGCGTTAAACTTGAGCGCTTGTACGCTTAGGCGTTTTCCAAAGTGTGTTCTATGTATCGCATTTGAGACATGCAACATAGTTACTTAAAGCAAATGGATGTCGCATGTCTCAATTACGACATCATTTTTTTATTTTTTTAAGCGTATGTCGCATTTTGGAGGTGAGACATCGGTAATTATATTTAAAAAAATTACAGTTTGTATTGGATTTATTTATCTGTTTAGAACTTTTAATTTTATAAATACATAGTAACTAGAGTGTTAAGAGTAATAAATATCGTTTAATCAAACAATAGTAATTAACCACAAGAATGAAGAATCACAACACAAAAAGGAAACCAGAACATAGATAGTTAAACAAGATATCTAGTTACAACCAAAAAGGGAGGGAAATGTAGTAAAAATACAATTTTTTTAGCATAATACAACATTTCAAAGACTGAAAGACAATAATCTAATGCTTCAACCATCATCATCACACAGGTTAGTTTCTTCTTCATGTCCTTCATCTTGCTCTTGGCCATCATCATTTAGATCCATCTAATCATTTTCCTCGTCTTCTTCCTCATCGTCGTCCAAGACATGAGGAGGTACATACTGTCGCCTAATCACATGTGCACGATGAGTACCACGACGACCACGACCACGGAGACCACCACGTGATGAAGTGTTTGGTTATGCTTGTGGTTGACTCCTTCTAGGACGAGAACCTTCATGTGCTTGAGAAGCACATAATGCCTCATCAATGGCCCTCAGTGTAAGCCATGGTACAACACCTGGTTCTACGTAAAGACTTGTCATCCATTCACTCGACCAATCTAACTCTGAAAGAGCAATGGGATCAAAATCTTTTGCTAAATTCCTCGGCCTCCTATTTTGAATCTCTCCTCAAGTTGCTTGTTGTATTGGATGTAAACAACCTTGGAAAATCTATCAACCTCCAACTTATTCCTCCTCTTTGTGTGGATCTGCACATTCATTCAAGTATTACATAAATTTACAAGTTTAAAGCTGGCATTTATATTTGTAAATTTATAAGTGTTTTTGATACATACAAAGTCAAAAGCACTCCAATTGCGTTCACAAGAGGAAGATGTGCAGCATAGTCCCAAAATACGCTTTACTACCCGCTTCAGAGCAGGGGTGAGACTTCCACAAGTATCCCACTATTCCACTACACAATAAGTCTATAATGTAAACACATCTTACCATTAAATCATTCAATATAAATAATGAAATATAACTTACATGGAGGGTTTTTTCCCTTTGTCTAATACCAATTATCCTGCCAAACAACCACGAGCTCCTTTGTAAACCTCCATTTCATAGCATATCACGTCTTGTTCATCGGGATCATCAACCATCCTCTCAAGGCAATGAAATCACCTTCATACCGTCCCACCAATGCCTCATTGTTGTCCTTCACTTTATAATAAATGCAGGATTCAAGAAACATCTTGCTCCATACAGAGGGCGAGCCGTCTGATTATCCCAGCGAGAATCAAAATTTGTAGAGTAGACATGTAATTTGTTTCCCACCTACCAAAGTTTTCAATAATCATTTCCATTGCAATGTCAAATGCCCTAGCAATGTAGCCTATTTGTGGCTTCTCATCAGCATCTACTAAACGCAATACAGTAACGATGGGTTGCACAGCTCTAAGGTAATCTTCATTTTTTCCCAAAAAGCATTCGCCATCACAGTTTCATAAACATATTTCCCATCAAGTGTCTTCGACCAAGAACTAGTGTTCCATACCTCAGAAATAAACAAAGACGCCACCGTTTTCCTTTGCTTTAGCAAACTAGTAAGGGTCGAGTAGTTGGTAGCAAAGCGGGTAACTCCGCATCTAGACAGCTCTAGGAGATCCTCATTGAACTGTATAAACGCATCGTGCAACTGAATATGCTGGTATATATACGTTGTTACTTTTCTGGCCCTCTTGATAACTCCTGCAATTTCTGTAACTTGGAAATATCTTCAAGCATCAAATCCAAGCAGTGTGCAGCACATGGAGTCTAAAAGAGGTCTTTCCTCTTCTCCATCAGTAATTTTCCTGCTAAAACAAAATTGCTTGCATTGTCGGTGACAACTTGTACAACGTTCTCCTCACCCACCATCTCCACAGCCTCGTCTATCAATTTGAACACATTCCCCAGTATGTACATCGGATGTTGCATTCTTTGCATAAATTAAAAATAACCCTTCTGAAGAATTAACAACGAATTTTATCAAACTTTGTTGTCGTTTATCAGTCCATGCATCACACATAATCATGCATCCATATGCCCTCCAATGCTTGCATGCTTCACATGCAAATCTTTGGTCCTTGCATATAATCTTTCAAGTAGGGGCTTTCACAATTGATGATAAGATGGAGGGATAAATCATTTCCCAGCTTGGATAATAGCCTCCATTGCCACCTCAAATGCTTCTCGTTGTGCAACATTAAAAGGGATGCCACCAGTATAGAATAGCTCAGCTATGGCATCATATGTCACCTATGTAGCATCCTTTTTTAATGCAAATCCAATTGTAATGTATTGTGCTTCACCACGAGCCCTTGTTGCCTTTGTGTCATAACCTCCCATGGGATAGCAGAACTAAATGAGGTCATAGGACCCTTTCCATGTGGATACTTCCGTACAGGTGGCCTATTTGCAGAACATGAAGCATAACCAGAATTAACGTTTTTACCTGTTGTAGTCGTAGGTTGTGAGTCATCCAAGCTAACTGCATGTTCACCACGATCACCATCATCTACATCTGGAATGTTTGAATCAGCTCCACTATATATGTGATCAATGACTACCTTCCTCGTCTTGTTACGATTTTTGAAGTCAGTCGTCTCTTTCTTAATCTCCACAGGGGCTTTTGGGCACATAGATACATCCCAATAACCACCAATCAAGTGTTCCTTCAGCCTTTTGATGCCACCATTAGTAATGTGTCCGCACAATGCACATTGCAACTTATTCTTATCTAGTGTATTCAGCCAAAAAGAGTACTTCCAACCGAGATCCTTGGATGTCGCTTTCAATCATGGATCATTCATCTTGTCAGTGAAGCGGGGATCAATTTCCCCAGGCCTTTGCACAGCAGATGGGATTGGTGTAGTAGGATTAGGAATGGCATCCCCATCCAAGGATTCCATTGAAGTCATTCTATAAGAGGAGAGCAAGAGAATGCAGGGAGACTGCTGGAGGAGGGAGGCCACCGGAGAAGGGCGGTTGTTGGAGGAGAGGAGGTCGTCGGAGGAGGAAGGAGGCCGCTGGAGGAGGTAGCGGGAGAGATTTGTCTCTGCAGGGACGACGCAAGGGCTTTTGTGGGCTACAGGGTCAAATGAGAGTCGAATGCAATCGGGTAATTTAGGTTTGGATGCTAGATTATTAAGATATGCATATCGCATTTCAAAAATGCGACATGTATATCGCATTTTCAAAAAGCACTATGTATATCGCATTTTGTAAATGTGATATGTATATCGCATTTTGAAAATGCGATATATGTGTAGTACGCATAAAAAATAGTCATCTAGGCGTCCAGGCGCACCCTGGCGCTAGGTGACCCAGGGCGTATGCGATTTTCTATAAAAGCAAGTCGCTCTTTCTAAGCGCAACGCTTGGGGTGCCTGGGCGCAAAGGCATGCGCCTTGACATCTATGACATGGAGTGTGGTGGTGAAGCATATTTTGTGGTGAAGAGAGGTTTTATGGATTGCATGGGACGATTTTATTCAGATTTGGATATACAAGATGGCATCACCACAAAGGAGCTTCTTGATTACAAACATGGTCGCGGGGCATTTAGCAAGCCGTTAGCCATGAAACAAAGGATAAGAGATGAAAAAAATTATGATCCATATATTTCAGTCATTGTTTTCAATTTATGTCATTCGAAACATCTTTGATTTTATTGACTTAACCAATTCTCTATTTTATTAGTTAATTGGTGGTATAACCATGGAGATGACACGCCACATTTGAAAGACATGCCATTAAGATCTTGAGCTTGACGTCTTCATCCTCTGGATGTAAGTGCAACTAGAGTACATTTGATTCGGTAATGATTCCATTAACCCGCCTAATTGGAATACTCGTAGTAGATTAATATTTGATATAATCACAACTTTTGTAATGTTGCTTACAGATCCATACCAAGAACAGATGCAGTTTGGAGACAAAGAGACTGAACGATCTTGCATACGTTCGTTTCAATTCCAACCTGATGGAATGTCAGCTTGAGAAAGAAAGTGATCGTCTTTCCTCCCGTGATCGTACATGTTTAGGTGAATGGACTGGAGAGGTCAATGTACAAGTTCAAGATGAGGAGGTCTTTCCAGGTTCCGATTTGACTTGGGATGTGCAAGTGGTGCTGTAGAGAATTTAGAGTAGAGAAGAAGCCAAAGATGTAAACGTGGCAAGGGAGCATTATCTTTGAGCTTAAATGTTGTAACTATAAATGAGGAAGAGGAGGAATTTCTGCCTAAAGACAGATGAAGTTCAAGATGGTGATGATGATGATGATCTTGATTTGGGTGATGACATTGATGGAGATGAATGACTTTTTACTTGCTACTTGAATTATTTTTGTTTTGACATGTTGTATCTGTTTGTGAACATTAGCTCGTGTATGCAGCTAACATTTGTTTTTAACTTGCTTCTTTTTTCTTCTTTTCCTTCAATTGCTTCTTTTTTAGCTCTTATAACATTGCAAATTGCTAAATCTATGCAAATTTATGAGAGCATATGTATAAAAAAATAATTTATATATTTAAAAAGATATAAAAAATTCAAAACCAACTAATGCCCGACTAAATTCGATTATTCGCTCGACGGTCAATTAATCCTCAGTCGGTGACCCAGTCGACCGAACCAACTACCAACTTCTGCAACCTTAACCATTGCATAGCTTTCGGTTGTTAATGGGAAGCAGGAAGATGGTTTCTTTCAGCGACACAGGGGGTGCGGCAGGGATGCCCCTTGGCACCCATTTTATACGTTCTAGTGGCAGATGGTTTGGCAATCATGTCAGGGCTGGTGGAAGCAAGGGGTTTCTTCAATGGATATTCCAAGGAGGATATATCTTTGTCGATTTTGCAGTATGTGGATGATACCATTTTCTTCATTGAAGGAGATATGGCAGAATGTAAGGCGGCCAAAGAAATCTGGATATTTTTAGAGGGATGTCGGGGTTCAAGGTTAGTGGTACAAAGTATGCCTTTATCCCATTTAACCTTGCCTCGGACGAGGAGATGGCTTGTGTAGAGATCTCGACTACAATGCAGAAGAGCCTACCAATTAATTATCTTGGCCTGTCACTAGTGTGTGGAAGACTTGTGCAGGTTATTTGGTTACCAGTTGTAGAGAAATTGGAAAAAAAAAAGTTGGCTGGCTGGAAAGCTTTGTATCTTTCAAGGGGATGGAGGTTGATCATGGTAAGGGCAGTCCTTGCAGCAATCCCAGTTTTCTTCATGTCCACAAGAGTGCTACCAATGGGCATTCGTAAGAGATTGGAGACTTTGATGTGACGCTTCTTCTGGTCTTCGGCTTAGGATGGTAAGGGCCTCATGCTATTGGAGTGGTCAGTGGTGACTACACTGACGACAAAAGGATGGCTAGAGGAGTTACGATTAGATGATATGAACAAGGTTTTGCTTGCGAAGTGGGTGATGAAGATCCGGGGTGATGGGGGTGGCATGCTTATCATGTTAATGAGATCTATCTACAATGTATCGTCGAGCCTATGTGCCTGAACTGATGTTGTGTCTTCGCCATCCACCTTTTGGTGAGGTATTTATTCAGACATGCCAACCCTAGCAGATTTGTTGTGGCCTTTTCTAGGTGACAGACGTGGTTTTCATTTTTGGATGGATGACGTCCAACGAAGGTGCTTTTTGCAACCTATATCTCAAACTTTTTGCTCTAGCAGTGGACAGAGAGGCTTGCATTGCAGACTTGTGGTCAGAGGGTTTTCGGACTCCTATTTTTGTGATCGATCTATCGGATCAGAGAGTTGAGGAGTTTGTGTGTCTTTCAGTGAGATTGGCAAGGCTTGAGGGTCCTTCAGAAGGAAGAGATTCATGGTACTGGAGAGATGGGAGTTTTCCTATCAAGAAAGCCTACAAGGTGATTTCATCCTCACCATATTCGACGAACTCAGAAACTTTTCGAGATTGTGCTAGGACATGGAGATGGAGGATAATCATAAGGGTGAAGGTTTTTTTATGGCTACTGAGAAGAGAACATATTATGTCAGCGCATAGAGTCAGATTCTTTCCTGGAATAGAGGCGGGTTGTGAGAGATGTAATGGAGGTGTGGAAGATGTTGATCATTTGTTTTTTTGATGTTCTACTTCGATGGAGACATGAAGAATTGTGAGCGTCCCAGGTACCCAGTAGGGTGATAAAGACTCTTTTGGACCTAGACAGGTTTGGAAGATGGGCAAGTGAAAGCATGCACGATACTTTGGGCATTGTGACTAACCAGAAATGTGTCTTTATGGGAGGGGGATTTTACTTTGAAAATGTACTAGGTCACGTCAGATCCCTTTTTGACACCTGACAGATGTAATTATTTTATTGTTTTACAATATATTTTTGGATAGATCTCTAAAGGAGACCCATCCCATCCTTTGAAAAAATGTTGTAGCACCACTTCTGCAGCAGGCATATACAAACTCTAGAGAAAGGGTGCTATCGAATCGAATACCTTCGAATATACGAGGATTCTAATTCAATTCATTATAAAAGTTTTGAATCCAAACTCGAATGAAATTTCAAACAAAATTACTAACTTAAATTCAGATTCAATTCATTTAAAGTTTTGAATATTCAAATTCGATTCATTTTATTTCGAATTTGAAATGTTAATTGATGTGTTAGAGCTTATATAAATAATATTATATGAAAAATAATATAATATAAATATTTTATTGTATAAATCTATTTTTGAAAGTATATTACTAAGTTAAGTTGAAAAACTATAAAATCGAGGAAAATATCAAACCAATACAACACAGTGGATAAAAGTGCCTAATTTTTATAATTATTATGTCTTTTACAATCTAAATATACTCCTTTTAAAATGATGAAGAAAGTATAAATACAATATTAATTATATGAGCCTATCAAAGAGATAATATCAAGGACGAAAAAGCTGCACACATTATAATTATCATTGCATGTTATAGCAGGACAAGATCAGACTTATATAAAAAGTTGATACAAATTAATATTATTATTTGAAATAATTAGAATAGTAAAAAAATAATGTAGCAAGATAACACCTCTTCATTAAGCGTGGGGATCTTCATTATCAAAAATCAAGCCATGAAAATGAAATATATGAATTTTTGATGTACAATGGAACAACTTACATTTTGGTGAGAAGAACTTGTATATTACTCATGTGATGATAAATGTCGCCTTGACAATGATAATCATCATGGATTGCCAGGCTAGGAATCAAAACAACAAAAAAGCAAAGGGGATATATCTTGATAAATTTCGAATCACGACAAATGTTAAGGAGGAATGCGAAGTAGCAAATCATCATTTTCACATGCTAAGAGAAAGGCCACCATAATCTATCATTGGTATTTAGGGTCTTTGGTAGATAATGAAAGGGAGAATGGAAAAGGCAATGTAAGGAATGTGGGAACATGAAAATAAATGTGTAGGTGAGGATTTAGAATAACAATCAATATTTGAACTTTCTTATTAGATTTCAAGACTAATATTTTTTACTCTTTTTTAATATTTGATATTTAGTCTTTAAGTAATAGGATTATACATGCATATATATATATATTAGATTTGGTATGGTTGAGACTTCTTTGTATACCCTCAATGCCTCAAAATTTCTGAATAGTATGCTAAGATTGATTTGTACTTATACAAAGTAAGTCATACCTAAGCTACTGTCACTAGGCTAAAATAATAAATAAAGACATGAACTTAGATGTTTTCTATAACCGACGAATGAAGGACCCACATTTCTAACTCATAATATTTTGCAATCAAACCACTTGAACTTAATTATAAAGAGGAAATTAAAGAAATTGGATCTCAATAGAGGGTCTAATGTTGCATATACACATCACGCATTGACAAGTCACGTCGGTATAGCATGATACTATGAGTACGGAAATCATAACGGTGAAGGGTGAACATGATAAATCATATCAAGGGAGCCTATATATGATTATAAGTTTAAATTTAACCACTAAATAAATGCAGTAAGTTGGTTTGAGAGTATCTTTAGTTGTTTGCACATGTTATACTCAGTGATATAATGCAAATGCTAAATCTTTCAATGTAAATGTAATGTAGTAGCTTTGTAATACATATTCATATACTCTTTTCTACATCTATTTACTTACAAATGAATTCGAATAGATGCATGTCAATCTTTTGATATAATTATGCTATAATTACTTGCACAAGAATATTCAGAAAAGATCTTAATCAATCCAGAGTGGTTGTTACATGTATATATGTAAATATGTATTTATTATATTCATGTATGTTTATGTACTATGTACGTATAAATACACTGTATGTATGGATATAAAATATCGGATCGAATCAAATTATTATCGAACGAATTCAGGTAAATTCAGATTCAATTCATTCGGTAATCGAATCCCCAAGTTAAATTCAAATTCAGTTCATTTAGTTTCGAATCGAACTTTTTTCGATTTTTTATCGAACGAATCATAATCGAATTCGAATGATTAAGTTCAATTAGCAGCCCTACTCTAGAGCTACTTACATGCTGGAAAATCCATGCTTGATTTCTGATTAGGGCATCTCATCTGGTCTGAGGACAACCATCACGAATGAAAGTTTCCCAATACAATGGCACCAATCGAGGGTCCAAGTTTTTCAAAACGAGAATCTTTCAGGTAAATTTCCGAATTTCCCTGATAAGAATCTTTTATACTTTCCTTTCAGATCTTGAACTGCATAAAACATCAGAAGTGCGTAAGTCAGCAGAAAGATTGGATATTTTTATTCAGCATTCATAATACCATTACCTTTTTGGTTTGCTGGTGCGGAGAAGAAACTTACTGATCGGCTCTCATATAATGCTGCATTCACCAATTTCAAAAGATGATCGCCTGTATAATCAGCTCAATGTGAGTACATAGTCACTCTAATGAGAATGAAAGAAATGCACTGTCATATTTACCTTCCATGTTTTCTCCCCCGTGATTACAATTGACAAGAAAAGATTGGATCTGATTCCCCTTTAACTGATTCCAGAAAGAATAATATCACATAACCTTTACATTCAGTACAAATATAATAACAGACACTTGTTGATGATTATAAATGTAGTAATTATTCATAAAAAAAGTACATACATAACCTAGTAAGGCACTTGCAAGCTCCACTGACAAAATAGGTGAGGGACCTGACCAGAATGTGGGCAAAAACTTTCCATCATGGTATCCAGCTAAAAACTGATAGGCAGCCTGACCAGCAGAGAGCTTTGATATTGTAGGAATGACACCTGAACTGGATTAATTATGTTTTTATTAATTTAATAGAAAAATATACTGTAACATCTCAGGACAGGAAGCATAGCAAAATGGATTTTTTTCGAAAAGCCAAAGAACCGCTAGAGATTAGTAGTCACCAAATTACTTAATGGGATCTTTACATCATGCCCGCTACAATCATTTGCGATTACATGGGTTGTTAATGTCCTTCGGACAAATTGTTAAGTTCGATCAGAAGGACTAAAAGGTAAAATATTTAAAAAATGCTCCATTATGAAATTACATTTGATTCCCATCCTTCACACTGCCACTATGGATGTGCCTCCTCGAACACCTTTCCGAATCAAAGGAGCGACAACTCCTGGCATGTTGACCACCCCTTTGAATGAGGTCACTGATGTCATGTGATGGCCTTGACAGATACTTCCTTGGTGGCCCTAAAAACCCTCCTGGAGGAAGGCCGTCCTACTGCTAACCATCAACTTGGGATGGAGGGAGGAGCCCCCAACTCTCATGAAATGCACTACCTCTACAAAAGTGCTTCCTCCCAAGCATGACACCACTCACGAGAACATTCTAGCCATCCATGGGAAGGTCCCAACTATTGGGACTCTCTTCTTCTTCCATCTTCACACACCAAATCATAGGTCGAGGGATCCTCTTCCCTATGAGAAGATGCAACACTACCAAGTTGCATACCTATGGGTTTTCCGGTCCTCCTGACCTTCCCTCTCTCCAGAACCAAAGGGGGTTGCCTCCACCATCCCTACATCGATCCAGCAACAAAGAGGAGCTGATGAATTTTGTGATGGATGGGTCATTCATGTCAGCCATCATCTGACTAACGATGGCTACCTCCATTGGCCCTTGGTCATGTCCAAACCCCATCAACCCTCTAGGTGTGCTCAAAGGTTCCATCATGATGCACCTTCCCTTTGTGGGATCTTGCGTGATCGCAGCTCCAATGCATCAGCTCTCACAATCGTCTTTTATGTCAGCCACTAGCGACAGAGGAAGGCAGGAGCACGAGGGTATGAGTGGTGGTGGAGTGAGTTGTTAGAGGGGCTGAGGGAGGGAGGAGAGGTTCAACCAAAGGTCTAGCTGGAGGTTTTTGAGAAGATTAGAGGAGCTTGAAGTAAAGAAGGTTAGAGAAGGTGAGAGGACGCGGGTTGAAAGAATTAAGGGAAAAAAGAATTATTTCGTAACGGTACTTTTAACCGTTTAGCTTAGAGACATTGATGGAAAAGCTCGCAGTGTAAAATAGGAATGTCCTCGCGTAAACCACTTATGTTGTTGTATGTTCCTATGTGGTAGGTAAGCCGAATCATGTTGCCTATGTTGTGCATTATGCGGTCTATACTGCATCTTCGGTCTACACTCTAGATAGAGTTGACGTATTATTTGGACTTTAATATTAATTTTTGTTAACGTTTAAAGCTTTTATTAAGTAGAATAATACTTACTTGCAAACCATGATTTTATTATCAAAATTTATGTTAAATTTACAAACTCACCTTAACTTCCATTTTTAAATTTTGGAATATTATTTTTATTCCAAACATAAACCACTAAATACTGAATAACAATTTATTTTATATTTAGAAATATAAACCACACAAAACCACATTTTTCGGTTAAAATGTTTATCGTTGTTTTTTTTAACTTTTATGTTGCGACTTGGCCTTCTGTCTTTACCTCTTATCTCCCATCTTCCTTCTAATATTTCTATTATCGAATTTCTCTTCAAAATGCATTTATTTTGAGGAACCATCGATAACTTGTTTGCTTTCTTCCCACCATACATACATCACATTTTACGACTATAGTTTTTTTTATATACTGCAAACTTGTGTATAGTAAATATTCTAAAATCAAACAAGTGCATCATGTTGGAAGGAATACTTTTATTTCTACAATTTATTTTAAATGGTAAAAAAAGTATTGTTGTATATTTTAAATATAAAGGTTTTTTAATTCTGGAGCGAAGGATGGAGCGTTGGTGGAGAGCGAAGGCGAAAGGCGGTGGGACGTCCGGATTGTCGGGATTCGAGAGGGTTACATGTGCAGCTAGTGGTGCTCTCTCTAGTGGGGTTGCTGCGAAGGGGAAGGGGGTGGTTCCCGGGGTCGTAGCTGGGGTTCCGCAGCGTGGAGAAGGCGGCGAGGAGCGGAGGGAGGTGGATGGCGAGTGGGTGCAAGTCTATTACAAGAAGCCGGGGAAGCGATGCTTTAGGTGCGGTGAGCATGGTCATGTTGCTTCGTTCTGTCGGCTTCCCGCTCGTTGTTTTGGTTGTGGGAAGCCGGGTCATCGACAAGCATCGTGCTGGCTCGCTCTTGGTCGTGGTACTCCTCCTTCTGGGATGAAAAACCTCTCGGGGAATCCTGGGAGCATGATGGCCTCGAGGTCGGCTTGCTCTGTACCTGTCTTTGGGAGGGGGATGCGTTCCTTTGCTCAGGTGGTGGAGGGGCCTCGCGTCATGTTTCCTTCCTCTGGCGATGGTCTTCGTGGTGCAGGCGTCGAGGCGGGTGGCGATGCTGCCACGGCGAGTGTGGAGGTAGTGGGGGAAGAGCCGCCTTTGGCTGTTGGTGTGCATGGGAAGGGTGAGCATGGCGAGGGCAGGTACGTTGCGGCTGTGGGGCTTGCCCGTCGGAGCTGCGCGGATTGGGCTGGTGTCAGCTCTCACCTTTTTGGCTTTCTGGGCCCCCTCTTCGATGGGGATATTCAAGTCTTAGATTCTTCACGCTGTTGTGCTCGTGGCCTTTCCCCGAAGCAACGGGAAAGGCTTATTCGGAATGGTGCTACCGAAGATGTTGTTTGGAGATTGGTTCGCGTTGCAGATGGTGCCTTCTCCGACACACAGGTCTGCGTTGCGGAGCTTCGTGGAGTTCCCTTTCTCTCTAGGATTGTCCCCTGCCTTTGCAAGACCTTCCGACGATGGGGGGGAAGTTCTGGCGATCGAGGATGACGGTCTCTCGCCGGGTGCGGACTGGAGGGTCACACGTGTTCTCATGGAGTGCAGCAAGGGATTCATTCGCGATGCGGTTGGCAAGCTCTTCTTTGGGTCTTTGAAAATTGGCCGTTGGCGCTTTAAGGTGGAGCTTTCTGTCGTCGCCCCGTTGCCATCGCCGGTGGGCGCTCTTGATCGGGCGGCTATTTTGGTCGGTCCGGTGGGGTCGGGGGTTGGGGATGTCGCCTCGTCTTCAGGCCGCCAGGTGGCGCGTTTCGGGGGATATTCTGAAGCATCGCCCTCTGTGTTCGACTCTTCATATCCCTTCGAGGTGCAACATCGGGCTTTGTGCCACTCGTCAGAAAGAGACGGTTTCTTTGTTATGGGCATGGCCTCAAATTTCAGCGAAATTCGGTCGAATTTCTGTCGAATATCGATATCCACTCGAAATCGAAATTCGACCGAAATGACCGAAATGACCGAATTATGGGGTTGCTAGTACATAAAATGACCGAAATTTTGGTCGAAATTCCACCGAAATTCCATCGAAATTCTGTTTTGGTCGATACCGAAATGGTGACCGAAACCGACATTTAAGGCATTGGTTATGGGGGCATCCGAGGAGGATTCGTTTCCTCAACCTCGACCATGTTTGGTGGCAAGTGCTTTGTATAGTCGATTCTCGGGTCCAGTGTCGGGCCGAGGGGCGCTGGGATTTGGCGGGTCTCTCAATTTCGGATCTTGGCCAAAGACGTGGTTGCCCGCTGACCCGATTACACTACCCTTGCCACATTCGGTTTTGGCCCACAGGATTCATATTGAGAAATTGGGGTCGCCCTCGGACATGGAGGTGCTTTGCTCGAGCCCGCTTGCTTTGTCAGCTGACCGATCCCCCTTCCCCCCCACTATTGTGGACCAGGGGAGTTCGTCGGGGATGATTCCTTCTGGCTTCCCCTTGGGGGTTTCTTCAGACGAGGCCGCTACTAGTGATGTGGGGGGTCTCTCAGACAGGCGGTCGGCGAAAAGATATCGGAGGTGTAATCGCTCTCGGCCGGGTTCATTGGTGAAGCATTCTTGTGCGACGTTGCGGGAATCCGTGGCGGAGGCGGCTGGTCTCAGCCTCCTTGGGGGTAGCCCTGATGTGCTTTAATGAAGGTTATCTCCTGGAACGTTAGGGGCCTTGGGGAGGCCGATAAGCGAATGCTCTTTGGGCTCGAGATTCTCTGATTGGGGCTGTGATATTGCTTTTATTCAAGAAACGAAATTGAGGAGGGTTGACGATACTCTTTGGCGTTCATTTGGTGCGGGTCCTCTGGATGAGTTCCAGGCGGTGGATGCGGTTGGGTCGGCAGGGGGATTCTTTCTTGCTTGGTGTTTTGCGGCGTTCTCCTTCAGCTCTGTTTTGGCGGGAAGACATGCTTTCGGTGGTGCTGACCCGGGCTGATTCACCTTTGCCTATTGCTTTCTCCTGTATTTATGCCCCCAGCTGCCACATTCTGAGAAAGGAGCTGCGGGAGGATCTTCGTGATGCGGCTACTGCTTTTGTGGGGCTTCCCTGGTTCTTGGGGGGTGATTTCAATGTTACGCTTCACTCTTCAGATCGCCCCTGGGGCAGGGGGGGACAGGACCCGGGATCGTTGGATTTTGTTGAGATTTTGGATGAGCTAGCTCTGGAGGGTATGGTGCCTGATGATATATCCTACACCTGGAGGAACAATTCAACACGTTCTAGGATTGATCGATTCTTGGCTTCTGGGAAGCTGTTGGAGGTCTTCCCTCTCTGCTCGGTGTCTTCTCGCCCCCGCTCTTTCTCTGACCACACACCTATTATGTGGGAGTCCGGTGAGGGTCATCGGGCGCGGGGCCTCTTTCGGTACGAGAAGTGCTGGCTTCAGGAGGCCAATTTCAAGGAGGTAGTGACGACGCACTGGGCTCAGGCATGTTTTGTGGGGTCTGTGGCTCATAGACTTGATCAGAAGCTCGCTTCTTTGCGGAAGGTACTTGCGTTATTCAAGAAGGAGTCGAGGTTGGCGCGCGGTGCCGCCAGGGCGGCGGCGGAGGATGTCATTGCGCTCCTTGATCGGGCTGAGAATGATAGGGACCTGCTACCTGAGGAGCTTCGTGAGCGATTAGCAGCACAAAATCAGGTCGCGGCGGAGGACAAGAAAAGGAACATTGAGTGGCGTCGGCGGTCGCGTATGAAATGGCTCAAAGAAGGTGATGCCAATATGACTTTTTTTCATCGTGTGGCTAGCAGTAGAAAGCGCTTTAACAACATTCGCTCTGTCTCCATTAATGGTGCTCATTTCTAAGGGGAGAGGGAGTTGGGGCTCCCCATTGTTGATCATTTCAAGCGCTTCTCGGCGAGTCGCTCCCCGCGCAGATGGCATTGGCTGGGTCTTAGCGCGCCTTCCTTATCGGCCTCGGACTCCGAGGTCTTGACTCGGCCAATTTCGTTGGAGGAGGTTAAGGAGGCCGTGTGGGACTTGAACGTTGATGGGTCCCCGGGCCCTGACGGGTTTTCGGTGGCGTTTTATCGTGATTTTTGGGAGGTGGTGGCCGGTGATGTTATGGAGGTGGTGTCCGAATTTTGCGTTGGAAATTCTGGTTTTGATAGGATTAATAGGGTCATCATTGTCTTGATCCCTAAATCCACGGCGACGTAACGTATCGAGGACTACCGTCCTATCTCGATCTCTAACGGTATTTATCTCATCATTGCTAAAGTCTTAGCCAGACGGCTTGCTAGTGTACTGGACTCAGTTGTTTCTCCGGCTCAGGCTGCCTTCATTAGGGGCAGGCAGATTTCGGATTGCATCGCTGTGGCTTCTGAGCTGGTCGCTGATTGGAAGAACTCTGATAAGAAGGGGGTACTTTGGAAGATCGACTTTGCGAAGGCATACGACTGCCTGGAGTGGCGGTTCTTGTGGTCGGTTTTGAGAAGGCGTGGGTTCCATGAGGTTTGGATTTCGTGGATACGTCGGTGTGTGACCACCGTATCCCTCTCTGTGTTGGTTAATGGTCGGGCGGTTGGGGGCTTCTTCCAACCGAGAAGGGGGGTGCGCCAGGGGTGTCCCCTCGCTCCCCTCCTCTTTGTGTTGGCTTCGGATGTCTTCGCGCGTAGGTGGACCGTGTGGTCGAGGCTGGACTGTCGAAAGGGTTCTCTAAGGGCGCCCTGCGCGTGCCCTTAATCCAATTCGCGGATGATACTATTTGCTTCATCGAGGGCGGCACTTCTGAGGTCTCCAGTATGGTGGTCACTCTTGATTTGTTCAGCGAATTATCGGGGGTGTTGATGAATGGCAGTAAATCCAAGGTGATCCCCTTTGGGATGTCGCAGGCGGAGGCGATGGAGTGCGGCCGGTTGTTGGGGTCTCCTCCGGGTGAGCTTCCTTTTGATTACCTTGGCTTGCCGTTGGTGGTGGGCCAGGTCAGGCTTCGGGATTGGCGCTTGATTGTTGAGAGAGTGGAATTGCGCCTTGCTGGCTGGCGTGCGGCGCTGCTTTCTAGAGGGGGTCGCCTTGTTCTTCTCAAGGCGGTGCTTTCCTCGATTCCGATTTACTTCCTTTCGATTCGTCGCATGCCGATGGGGATTCGTCTGCGACTTGAGCGTTGTATGCGCCGGTTCTTGTGGGGAAGGAAGGGGGAGGGGGAAGGAGGGTGCATCTTGTGGCCTAGGATGAGGTTACTAGGGCCAAACGGGATGGTGGCCTGGGTGTGCGGAGGCTGGAGGTTGTTAACGATGCTCTTCTTCTCAAGTGGGTGAGCAGAATTTGGGGTCAGGGTGATAACTACTCCATTGCAGTCCTGAGGGAGTTCCTGGATGAAGCGAGGTTGGGGATGGTGCGGGGGGGTGAGATCGGTCGCCATTCTCCGTTTTGGCGTAGTGTGCTGGATGCTTTTGCTAGGAATGTTTCGCTCTTTAGTCCGATGCTGAGGAAGGGGGACTCTTTTAAATTTTGGGTTGACGATTGGTCGGGAAGGGGTTCTTTGAAGGAGCGCTTCCCCCGGTTGTTTGCATTGGCAGCTGACAAAGATGCCTCGGTTGCTTCCTGTTGGCTGGATGGTTGCTGGGTGTCCGCGCTTTCTCGCGAATTTCTCGGACCAGCGGATTAATGATTTTGTTTCTCTTTTGGACGCCATTTGTGACACTGACCGGCCTAGTGATGGGCAGGACCAATGGACTTGGAAGGACGGCACCTTCTCCTCGAGGAAAGCGTATCGGGCGTTGGTTCCGCCCCCACTGGCCGGGGCCGATCTCCTCGTGCGCGATTGTTGTTTTTTTGGAGTCTGAGGCTTCCTGAGCGCATTGGCTTCTTCCTTTGGCTTCTGCGCAGAAAGAGGTTGTTAACACGTGATCGTTGCGCTAGATTCATGGTTAACGTCGATACTAATTGTGTCCTTTGTGACTCGAATGTGGAAACAATTGATCACTTATTCTTCGGCTGCCACATGGTCCGAGGGATATGGGATGATCTGGATTGGGTGAGATCGGATGACCTATCTGCTTTCTGCGAAATATTGGTGTGCAACAAGAACAGGGCTAGGAGGGACATCTTGGCCCCGATTGCAAGGATGTGGTGTATATGGTTGGAAAGGAATAAGGCCCTTTTCTCAGACCAACGATTCTACCGGGATAACGTTCTTATCCATTGTTCACGTCTTCTGGATGACTGGTGTGCAGTGTAGGCCGCAGTTTGTTTTTGGGGGGGAGGGTTTACTATTGTTTTTTTGTTTTTTTGATGTGTGTTGTACTGTCTTTATTTCTTCCCCTTCTCTGTAATATTCTTTTCTTAGTTTTTTAATATATTGGGGCGAACACCGTTGAGTGTCTCCCCCTTTTTTTGAGCCTCAAAAAAAAAGGTTTTTTAATTCTCCAAAAATGTCAGTGCTGCAGTTTTTTCTAAATAAAGGTATTATATGCAACTAATACTTATTTATATAGATTCATAGATATAATTACTTTGAATACAAACAATAAATAGTTTAGGATTATTTGTGTCATTTTTTTATATATGGTATTGATATATTGGCGGTTAGCATTATCACATGTTAACTTTATTATCAAAAGAAATTTTTCTAAGCTTCACATGAAAGTATGCAATTACACTTTTATTACATAAATTGAAAAGTTGTAAATATATTTAGCTATTTATTTATAAATTAAAAAATAGAAAATTGAATACAATCACATATACATATATATGCTCCCCCATTCCACTTTGTCCTTATGCAGTGACATGTCCGAACGCATATGCATACCACGCTCCTGAACCTTGGTTTTGGTATAGTCATGAAAATTACATAAGTTGTCTATCATGTGATTAAAAAGGATTTTAGCAGTCATGGTATGTGTTGGAGTATGTAATAGAGGGGTAATTGGGTCTCTCCAAGATCTAATTACCACCCGCTCATGTTTAATCACACATCTACTACTTGTGGAAGTCGGCATGTCTGTGTTGCAATTTGAGAAAATGCAACAAATGATTTGGTCCTTAGAGGCCTTCTCCCGTGGTTTTGTCCTTCGAGAGTAGGAGAACAATCGGTTACAAAGAACCAAGAGTCTTTAGGATTTTAGCATGTTTAATCATATTTTTCATATACATTCGCACCCCTAGGAAGATGGAACTATTCCGAGCAAGCAGTATATCCCATAAGATGGTTGCTACCCATACATTGGTTGGGTTAGTGCCACGCCCAAGCTCATATAGGGATCCCCAAAACTCGTTCTAGCCTACTGTAGAGATCCATCCAACTTGTGTTGATGCCCAAACTGCCCAAGAATTGGATACCCTAGGAAACAATGTTCAGCATTCTCCTCTTCTGACGAATAGTGCTCACAAATGCGATCACATCATGGAATGAAGTAAGCTTTTATATCACTTGTCATAAGGTGGTTCCTCCGCATCAACCATATAAACACTCGGATGCGTAACGGTACCTTCCAACACCACAAGGCAGCAAAATGGTCCAAGACCAAAGTCTGGCCCAGGACCTCATGATGGTAAAAAGTCAGATATGCTTTTTGCACGATGAAGTGGCCTTTGGACCAAGATCATTGATCAATAGATCCACTCAATCCCCCTCCATGTAGTAATGCCTCAAGAAAAGACATGAAATCCACACATCATTGATCTGACAACTCCATACAAAATGGAGGTATCCAGCTGCCACCCTCCCAGCAATTCATTGACGAACACCTAAGGGTCGACTACTAATGCAAACAAGCTAGGAAAGCGAATCTACAATGAGTCATGTCCAGTCCAATCATCCCTCCAAAATCTGAATCTACAACCATCACCTAATACATGCTTCATGTGCGACACAATGAGGCATCACTGGAACAATCCCCTTGCATAAATTGGAGGGTAAACACACACCAGTCCCCTGCAATAATGGGTCAAGGAAGATCACATAAATAGATCGCAAACAGCTACACAACAAATCAGACCTGCCACCCCATATTTGGGTCACCCATTTTGTAAAGTGCATAGTTCATTGCCTCCAAGCTACAGATCCCCAGACCTCCATCTTCCTTCGCCAGCATCAGGATTTTCCATCCCACCGAAGGCATCCCTACCTTCCCCTCGAATGAGGTCCAAAGAAATCATTCATGATAGACTCCAAGCTCCTTCTCACCCGAGCAGGCACCAAACTTGTCGATAAGAAAAAAAATCGACAGAACAACCTTCAACAAAACTAAGCGGGCACCTCGAAAGAGACACGTCGTAGGCCAGGTCGCCAACTTCTTTTCCATCCTCTCAATGAATGGGAGCCAGTCGAAACGTTGCAACCTACTGCCCACAAAGGGTAGACCAAGGTAAATGATAGCGAGAGCCCCTCGGTACATCTGCAATGCATCCTCACAATCCGCCACCTCGCCCTTGTTCATACCAAAAGGCACAAAAGCAGACTTTTCATGGTTTACTTTAAGATCCGAGACCAACCCAAATAGGTCAAGAGCGATGGCCAATATATATTTGTCTTTCCCTAAATGGTAGAGCTTGGTTGACGGTTGGATGATCTTCCAATATATTCATTTGTGTAATGCTTTCTTCAAATAACATGATATGTATCAAAATGTTTAAAGCTCTTTACCATGAACAAATAAGCCCTTTGTGCTCCTTGGAGCATTTGAAAGGAGCCTCATAGATGAGCATGTCATGCCCTTATTTTCTTTACAACTCGTTTTGCTTTTAAAAATAGAACTATAAGTTAGCCAGGCAGATCAATAATGATCAATCAACTTAATGGTAGTGATATATCAAAAATTGTCAAAAGCCTTAAGTGATAAATCATGTTGGTATGAATGATCAATTGCCCAAATATAAGAACCTTGCGTAATTTATCACGTTAATCTAACTCAGCAATCACGAAAAGTTTTCGAGGCAAAAAGGGGTAAACCCCCCAAAGCGTCCACCCCAAATAGACTATTTAAGAGCGATTAACTAGTGTTATAGCAATCATGACTCGAGGAGAGTCTTAGCAGAAAGAATTGCATTTTCTACATAAAAGCGCTCCGAGCAGAAGAAGCTACATTCCCTGACAACCAAATCGTACATATCACTGCACGTCTGCAACTGGTAATAACACCTTGTTTGAGCGGAACTGGGTGCTAACGAGAGATTCCCAGAAATCTGCAAGGTTTCTAGTAACCACCCAGTCGACACCTAACTCCAACCAGCCTTTTACATTATCACAACAAAAATAAAGCCTTTTCCCGCATTAATTAGGGCTGGATACATGGATTCTTTGCCTCCATTCAGATCAATCTTGGAATCATTCTCGAGCTTGGATCCAAAAAAAATAAGATCCCTTCGGATAATCTCATTCCAACACTTTTTGGACCTTCCTCACCCGCTCTTAGTATGTTCAACATTCCAAAACTCGCATCTCCTAATTGATGCATCAATCGACCTCCTTTGCAAAAAGCCAAACAATCTTAAGCGGTTTCTCTCATCTTATGCTCTATCGGAGCTATAACTTTCCTTCTGATTGCATCATTCTGAATCCGATTTTTACGTGTATGACCACACATGCACATTCAAAAAAAAATATGGTCAATCATCTCCACCTCCCTTGCACATAAGGAACAGGTATTAGGCACAGTAATGTCGTAATCATGTCGTAATCAGGTGTCTTTAATTGTGATTCTCCTACACTGTAACCATAAGAAGATTTTGATATGTGTTAGGACTTTAAAATCGCAAACAAATCTGCAGTCTTGAATCAATTCCTTATGCACTAAACAAAGTGGTCTATATATAGCTTTGTACGTCCATCACGCAATGAAATTTGCCACTCTACACCCAATGTTCTCAACCTTCATACAACTTTCCAACCCACTAATTGCATCCAGAAGTTGCATGAAATCATGTATGTGTTGATAAAAAATCCAAGTCGAAGGTTGGCAGCCACGTGTCATCCACCCATGCCTCAAAAATCAATGCATCACAATCTGTCGCTAGTGCAAACAAATGTGAAATCAAGTTGTGGTCCCTCGTAAGTCCAAGTCTATAGGGCAAAAAGCATTTGCTCCCAAGGATAGGGAGAAAGAGTAGAGGAAGGATGCAAATTCCATTTCAGAAAATATAGATAAGGATCTGTGGATGGTAGGCCAAGGACCGCTGGGAGTGTATGCCACAAATTTCACGGATTAGTTTGCATGATATGTCCATACTATCTCCCCAGATCCTTGCATTTCATTTCAAGGGCAAGGCTCTATATATAGTCTCCAAGCAAGGAACACTAAAACCTTCCTCATCCTTCAAGAGCCTAAAATTATCCTAATTAACCAAGAAAATACGCGAAGTGTTCTGCCTTAATGCGCCCCCAACCCCCCACCCCTTCGCCCAAAAAAATATCCTCATGAACATCTCCAATCGAGAATATATCTCGACTGGCAACAACCTCGATGCCATGAATAAAACATGAATCGCTGCAAGAACCGCCTTCAGTGGGACTAATCGTCCACCTCATGACAGTTTTGATGCTTTGCACATGGCTAGCTTTTGTTCCAACTTTTTGATCACCGGCAACCAATCTACTACCCAAAGGCAGGTACAAGTTAGGGGCAAACCCAAGTACTGGACCAACAGCGAACCACACGAAGTGCCTAGCTCTAGGCAACAGGCTAGCGCATTTGATTCTAAGAGACGGAAGAGGATCACAATCGATTGGCTCCTTTTGAGCCTCAAGTCAGAAAGTTTGCCAAAAATGATAATCATTGCAGTCATTCTTATTACCTCCTAGCCTCCCTCGATGAAGAAGATAGTGATGTCCGCCACTGTTGTAAAAGTCGGCCGACTAGGCCGACTAGTCGGTCCGACTAGTCGAGTCGGGGGGGTACCCGACTCGACTAGGCCAAATCGGCCAATAGTCGGTCAGACCCGATTAATCGCCCGATTAGTCGGCCTAGTCGGCCGACTAGTCGGCCGACTTTTGCATAGAGATTTCTCGGCTGACTTTTTTGTTAAAACCAGATTGTAGATTTTCTCTTATATGCATCGACTCTACTTTCTTTTGCAAGTTTCCAAAGTTCATCCTCTCTTTTTCACTTATAATTTGTAATCTATCCAACTCATGAGTAGTGTTCGAAAGACGTATAGAAGCATTGTTGTTCCAGTATCATAATGCAACAAGTTTATATTAGAACCAATTAATTAAATAAAGCATCATTTATAAACAATGCAGTGCAAAGTAACCTATCAACTATTTAATTTGTCCATGCTTTCTAATATGGTCTTACCATTTAATTAATGCATGTGAAAGGAAACTCCCAACACGTTATGATGATAATGCTCATTACATAAATTTGGAAAACTGACATAGCAACCCGTCCCGATATTCAAAGTAAATTGTGTTACCAACTGCTACTGTCATTTATAAATTACAACATCATTAATCACAAGATTACCAACTACTTTTATCAGGTCATGAACAACTACTCTCTTTCACTAGTTCCCATCCTCTCTTTCTTATATTTTATAAATTGGAAAGCACCAATGATAATAAAGCAAAAAAATGACGAAAGGGAACTATTTTTCTCGGCATATTAAATAAACAGTTGAGTTTATCACCATACTTGAATTACAAAATGCTTCTTAAAGTAGATACCAACATCAATTTAAGCTCTCAAAAATATTAAAACTGCTAAATATATGAATATAAATGAGAGTATATATTATAAAACTTGATTTATATATTTAAAATAATTAAAAAATTCAAAACCGACTAATGTCCGACTAAATCCGATTACTCTCCCGACTACCGATTAATCCTTAGTCAGTGACCCTGCCGACCGAGTACCGACTGCCGACTTCTGCAACCTTGATGTCCGCGTATTGTAAAATGGGAATGGAAATGTCTCCAAGGGAGTACTCTACAGAGACTCCTTCATGGACCACTCTCTCCACCATGTGTGCAACACATTGGCTGCCAAACAAAAATCATGGGTGTCAATGGGCAACATTGGCGAAGTCATTGTGGCAGGGCAAAACCCACCTCAGGGCATCTGTTCGCATTACCAACTAAGATGCAGTAGTGACATGTCTTTTCATCCATGAAATCCAGACGTATGGGATGCCACGTCTCACAGGGCTGACCACATGAATCACCTGTCCAGTAAATACTGTTATAAGCTTTAGAATAGTCTACTTTCTAAAGTAGACCGTTTTTTATTGTCGTTTCTAATCAATTACAATCTTCATGGTCATTTCCGGATGATTTCTTACATGTCTCCCACGGATGAAGGTAGACTGCAAAGAGATGCGAGTTTTCCTAACACGTCATTAATAATTGTAGATATATATTATTCACTTATGTATCTCTATTTGTTATTTTAATTTTCCGTTGGACTCTTTATGTAGTTTACCCATAGGCAACTCTCCTGTATAAGAAAGCCTAGGGTTGATGGAATAAATAAGCTTTCCTATTTTCCCAACATGGTATCAGAGCGACGGTCCTAGACCGGAGTTCTTGAACCAAAACCCTAACCCTAACCCCCTCCCCCCACCTTCGAGCCTCCCCCGCGCCTCCGACCTAGCGTCTCCGATCTAGGTCTTCCCCGCCTCGCACGCCGTACGCGTGAGCGTGCGCCGATTGCTCATGGTCTTCTTCGCCTCGCGTGCTGAGAGCGATCTCGCGCGGTACGCCTAGCGCGCGATCTTCTTCTTCGCCTAGCACGTGATCGTGCGCTTGCGCTACTGAGCAGCCTCGCGCGATACGTGTTGCACGTAAGCGCGTGATCGTTATACGTACTACACACAAGCGGTGCACATAAGCGCGTGATCGTTGTAAGCGTGTCCTCCTCTTGCGCGGGTGCTGAGTGATCTGCATGACCTCGCGCAATCCAGTGCGCATCTCCTACCCTGCGTGAAATCTTCCTACGCACCACTGTGCGTGTAAAGTCTTCAACCCTAGTGCACGTGCAACACTAGGTCTAGAGCGTGTGTGTGCTCAGAACTTGGTTAGCGTGCACCTCCAATTAATGGGGTTGGTTGTTTGAGTCTACACATCCAACCAATCCCGTTCATGTCTGTGTAGACGATCATATCTTCAGTCTACCACCCCAGTCCTCCAATATCAATATGTCAGAAAGCAAGGCATACATTCCATCTATAGGTGCCTTCAGAGGTCCAGCACCGATCGTGAAGATGGATGATTCTAACTTCTAACTATGAATTGTGGGCAATGCAGTTCATGAGTATGATGAAGTCAACCGGTAAGAAACATATTCTTATTGAAGAAGAGCCTGTTGAGAAGACTGGGGTCAATGCCTCATGGGAGGCAGATGATGTATATGCCAAAGTATGGTTATCTGGAACTCTGGCAATTGAAATTGCCAATGATATTCTTCACCAGCCCACTGCCAAAGCAATGTGGGATATTTTGGTTGCTACATATTCTCAGGCAAAGAATGAGACGAAGATACTGCAACTCCAGCATGACATATTTACTATTAAGCAGAATGGAAGACCTTTGCACTCACTGTACACATCTCTACGAGGAATGTTTGAGAAGCTTTATAGCTTCATGCCCCTGACAGCCACTCCAGAGCAACAGAAAACCTACCGGAATGCTACTATGGTAGGGGTTTTTCTCGCTGCCCTTGATCCTGAGTATGAGGCAGCACGTTCCCAGATCTTGGCGAATTCCACTATTCCTCCTATGGAGGAAGCTTTTCACAGATTAAGTCGTATCACTGTTCCTTCTTCGACTACGAATCAGACTGCCTCAGCTATGGCAGCAAATCGGGGTCGTGAAGGTAACCATCATCAGGCTCGCGGTCGGGACCTCGAGGCTGAGGAGGCCATGTTCGGCCAACGTGTACCTTTTGCCATCGCACTGGACATACCGAAGACACATGCTACTCTAAGCATGGATTTCCTGCATCTGCACGAGTCGCTGAACAGATCGAGCCTCCATCTGCTTCTTCTTCGGATCAGCGCTTTGATGATCTTGTTGCCTGTCTAAGGGGTATCATTCCTCCATCTGGCCCAATTGCTTCAGCACCTACTCCTGAGAGCCACTCTGATGTTGCCGCATCCGCCTCTGCATCCACCAGTGCATCAGGTAGAACATATGCATTTACTAGTAGTGGATCAGATACTTTAGCATGGATTATGGACTATGGCGCCACACATCATCTATGTGGTGATCAAAGTCTACTTACAGGGTACAGACAGATCTCTCCAGGTCGTACAGTGGTTATTGCTAATGGCTCACATTCCCCGATTACTGGTCAGAAGGATATTAGACTGACGCCATCTATGCATCTTAAGAATGTGTTACATGCACCTGATTTTTCGATGAATTTGTTGTCCATTAGTCAAATTACAAAGGATTTACAGTGTCGGGCAATTTTTGATCCATCTTCTCTGGTTTTTCAGTACATCATTACAGACAACGTGATTGGGCGTGGCTATGAGCAAGGCGGCCTCTATCGCCTCAGTCGGACTCCTTTTACTGGAACCTCATCCCTACCTGCTGGACCCATCTCTTCATTACTGTGGCACATGCGCTTTGGACATCTACCGCTTTAGAAACTGTGTCATGTGTTACCTCAGGTTTTGCCTCACGTGTCTATTCAATGTGAGGCTTGTCAGTTGGGAAAGCATCATCGGTCTACCTTTCCCGATCGTCAGTGTCGGAGTAGTACCTCCAAGTTTGAGTTGTTTCATGTCGATATCTGGGGTCCGAGTCATGTGCCTAATCATCAGGGACACAGGTTTTATATAGTTATTGTGGATGATTTCTCTCATGTGTCCTGGGTATTTCTGTTAAAGAATAAATCTGAAACAGGGAATATTATCATCAATTTCCTTAATGAAATTCGTAATATTTTTTCTGCATCTGTTAAAATTGTGAGAAGTGATAATGCCCTGGAATATTGTACTCATACCCTATCCAGTTACTTCTCATCCCAAGGAATTATCCACCAGACATCCTGTGCCTATACCTTCCAACAGAATGGGGTTGCTGGAAGGAAACATCGCCATTTGCTTGATGTAATCAGGTCGCTTCTTATACAGAGTCATGCTCCTCACTCTTTTGGGGTGATGTTGTTCTTACAGCATGTTACCTTATCAATTGTATGCCGTCGTCTGTTCTAGGCGAGAAGATTCCTTTCTCTCTTATTTTCCCTAACAAAGAATTGTTCTCCCTTACTCCTCGTGTGTTCGGTTCGGACGCCTTTGTCCACCAGTTGTCTCCTGGGACTGACAAGCTCTCTCCTAAGGCTGTCAAGTGTGTCTTCGTTGGGTACTTCAGAACTCAAAAGGGGTACAAGTGTTACGATCCATTGTGCAGGCAGTACCTTGTCAGTGTTGATGTTACATTTTTTGAATCAGTTACGTATTTCTCAGCTTCAAGTGATCAGTTAATACCTCCTGATGATACTGATGCTATACATGGAAGGACATATCGATATCGGTATCGGTATCGGTACCATGTCGATACCGATATATCGCTGATATATCGACCCATATCGCCGACATCGGACCGAGATTGTGCATTTTTGGCATGTCGATACCCGATATCGACCATATCGGCGATATATCGGTGACCCGTCGATACCGATATATCGTCGATATATCGCCGATATATCGCGATATGGCCGTCCATGATGCCATATACATGCCACCACCACCACCACCACCAGAACCCTTACCATCTTCTACACCTCCTGTCATTGTACATGTTTCACCATTACCATTTCACTATACCCGCAGGCCTACTTCAGCTCTTGGTCATCGCTCATCATCTAGCTCGCCTAAGGTATGTTCTGAAGATATTACTATTGATGGATCTGATGATTTTCCTGAGCAGGATGTGTTACAGAGGTCAAACGAAGACACATATGATTTAGATGTTCCTATTGCCCTACGAAAGTCGAAGCGGAGCTGCGCATCATATCCTATAGCAGCTTCTGTGTCATTTGATCGACTAACTGGAGATTTCAGGAATTTCGTCGTCGCATTGTCAGCAGTGGCTATTCCACGGAATTACCAAGACACGTTGAAGAATAGTAGATGGCGTTTAGTCATGGAGGAAGAAATGGTAGCTCTTCAGTCTAGAGGTACCTGGAGTCTGGTTCCTGCACCCGATGATGTGTCCCCAGTGAGCTGCAAGTGGGTATTTACAGTCAAGCAGAATGCAGATGGCAGTATTGACAAATACAAGGCTCGCCTTGTTGCTCGTGGCTTTACACAGACATATGGGGTGGATTATCTTGATACATTCTCGCCGGTGGCCCGCCATTCCACTCTACGGATCCTGCTTTCTGTTGCGGTCACTCGTAATTGGCCGCTATACCAGTTGGATGTGAAGAATGCGTTCTTATATGGTGACTTACAGGAGGAAGTCTACATGCAACAGCCACCTGGTTTTGCTGTTGAGGGGGAGTGTCCTAAGGTGTGCAGACTTCATAAGGCTATCTATGGCCTTAAGCAGAGCCCCAGAGCATGGTTCCAGAAGCTCTCAGATCTCTTTGAGAAACAGGGGTACAAACGTTCTAATGTTGATCATTCCTTGTTTGTACACAGGACTTCCAGAGGCATTATTGCAATTATGGTCTATGTAGATGACATTCTGATTACAGGTGATGATGAACAGGGAATAAAGGGGGCGAAAGAAATACCGAGTCGTGAATTTGTTACCAAGGACCTTGGAGTTCTTAAATATTTTTCGGGACTGGAGTTCGCCAGAAATCCTTATGGGTTGGTAATGTCTCAGATGAAATGTCACTGACCTGTTGAGTGAAACAGGAATGCTTGGTTGCCAACCTGCTACCACACCTATGGATCCTAGTATGAAATTATATGATGGTGATACAGAGGAGGTGGATAGGAGAAGATACAGAGAACTGGTGGGCAAACTTATTTATGTTACTATTACCAGGCCCGATATAGCCTTTGTTGTGAGTCGAGTGAGCCAGTTCATGGAACAACCACGTCAGGTACACATGGATGCCATACGTATAATACTCAGGTACCTCAAGTCATCTCCAGGTGCGGGTTTACTATTTAAGAAAGGCAAGGTGATTACTATCTCAGCCTATGCAGATGCAGATTACGCAGGGTGTCCCAAGGACAGGAAGTCCACCTCTGGGTTTGCTGTATATGTTGGAGATTCTCTAGTCCCGTGGAGGAGCAAGAAACAAACTGTTGTGGCAAGGTCTAGTACTGAATCTGAATATAGGGCTATGGCCCAGGTTAGCATAGAAATGATGTAGGTAAAGGTTGTGCTTACAGATTTACATATAGAAGTCTCACTTCCTATGGCTTTGGAATGTGACAATCAGGTGGTCTTATTCATTGCAAATAACCCAGCATTCCATGAACGAACCAAGCACATTGAAGTTGACTGCCACTTTATACGTGATATGATTCAGAAGGGATTTATTGCTACATCCCATGTTAGCTCAGAAGATCAAATGGCAGACATTTTTACCAAGGTATTACTTCGAGGACCGTTTCAGAAGTGCTCGTCCAAGCTGAGCATGATTGACATCTATGGTCCATCTTGAGGGGGAGTGTAGATATATGTTATTCACTTATATATCTCTATTTGTTATTTTACTTTCCCGTTGGACTCTTTATGTAGTTTACCCAAAGGCTACTCTCCTTTATAAGAGAACCTAGGGCTGATGGAATAAACAAGCTTTCTTATTTTCCCAACAATAATGTTGGCCAAGACTTTGGCAACCTCGTGGTAAGTGGTGTCCATTAAAGAAATGGGGTGTAAATCTTCTACTCGTTCCGTCACTTGCTTTTTTGGTAGTAGGAATAAGAGCACTATATCAATCCTATCAAAGCATGCATTACCATGTAGAAATTCCTCCACTACAGCTATCGCATCATCCCTTACCATATCCCAAAACTCACGAAAGAAAAAAAATCAAGAAGCCATCCGTCCTCACTATGCCATCGGTGTTAAGTCCCCAAACCACTGCCTTCACCTCATAGCCCTCAACAAGACTCGTGAGGTGGGTACCTTGAGAACCGGATATAAGAGGGGATGTACCCATCAATCTCCAAGACCTATTCCCCTCCCTACGAGGAGTTATATGGAAGTAGTTAGCCACAGCCCTTCCCAGCTCCCTTTCTCCTTCCATACGCAACAGAACATCAGCTTGATCAATCAAATCTCATATAAGTAATTACTCACCAAATATCAACCACTAGCAACAAGTGATCGAGGATGGGTCGATCACTTTGTGTGCATGACGAATCAAAACAAGGACATTGATTGATCACAATAAGTCCTTTTTATTTCCAGAAAGCACGACAGTAGTATACCTAGAGTTGTGACTGATCAACGTGTATAAAAAAACCAACAAATAGGATAAATTAGTAGCCATCACTAAAGTCGTCTACGATGTCAATTGAGCGAGAAGCCAAACTTATGCCGATTAATGCACCAAAAGTGAACTGATAGAAGACAGCATTGATCAATCAATAGCTAGGTATTAATTGTTCAATACGACAATCCAGCAACTGGCCAGATTCCACGATTTGAGAACTTCGAGGAAAAAATACCACAAACCCCATCAAACCATGATTTATGTGAAAAATGAGATCTTCTTGATGCGGGAGGCCTTGATGTAAAAAGGAATGTTTTAAACCACACCTAATTGTGTGGATGCCCTCATAAGTCCTCATAGAGGTTTTGAACCACACTTAGCATGGATCAACAAGTATCGAATACATGGAAAACTTGCACAAAGACCCCAACTCTCTAAAGTTGGCTCTAATACCATGTGGAAAAACATGCAATAAAGCAAGAAATCATAGCAACATAAGGACTTATGTGGTAACCCTTCTCTACAAGAAAGGACAGAAAAACTACGAAAGGGGATACCCTAGCATGCATAGGTAGCTAGTTTCTTTTCTACTTGTGAAACAATGGCTGGATGTGTGCAACACTTATAGTGAAGGTTTAATAAATCCACACTCAAGAGCCATTTAACCAATATACAATATCCAACATGTATATCCAAAAGACATTATTGTTGTCATGATGAAAATAATTAGTTGATGCACTTGAGAGTATTGTTTTATTAAAAAGGAGAAAGATGATTACTGCCTACTGGGGGTAACAAAGCTCAGAGGAACTTCCGAACAACCTAATCAAAGTGTTGATGCACCCTAAGTTTCCAACATGTTGTCTAGACAATGTATCTCACCACTATGACATTATTCGACTCTAACAGCAAGACATTTCTCTTGGAAGGAGAAAAATGATGACTGCCATAGGGGCAAGGATGAGTCATCATGCACTTATGAAAGTGTGTTCCCATGAACGAATGAACATCCTGCTATTTATAAGTCCCATGAAAGCATTTGGCCATTTTGGGTCTGTATCAACTATCCATAACATGCAATTTCCTTGATAGGCCAAATCTTCAACTTTCCTTTGCAGAAACATGGTTGAACCTTGTCCACAACATATATAATTGGAATTGAACTTGCAGGCAAGATTCTAAAATTATCATCAATTTAGAAAATCGTACTCACAGTGATGACAATTTATAAAAAGCAGAACATAAGTTGGTCAGCAGATTATATGTATTCAATAAAATGGAAGAACACCAAGCTAAGTTCAGTTATGGCCTCAAAAGGATTAAAGTTATAGCAAAAAACTCATGTCAGATGCACATTTATTGGATAAAAAGATTCACCCACAATTCTATTTGGCTAAGAAAATTAAGTTCTTACCTGTCAGAAACCAAAAAGACAACAGAGATCGGCTTCTGGACAGTAGTTTTTGCAAGATTTGCAGTAGAAAAAAATGGTGATGCACCATCAGAAGACAGAATTACACCAGCATCAGATATCAAGATTTCCTTGGAATTGCAGAAACGCTGAACAGCATCCTCAAGAGCAAAGAGCAGTATAGTAGAACCTCCTAATGTAAGAATTCTGGCAGATGTCGGTTAGTATGTATAATATAAAATTTTATGTTCGATGAAATCAGCAACAAAATAGTCTCTACCTTGCACCAAGTGGAAGACCTCTCCTAGCTGAAATCACTGGTGCAGCTAGAGCAGCAAGGAGATATCTTACACCACAAGCATCAGCAAAGGATTTGCCACAGAGAATAAGGGATGAACGCTCAATATCAGCTGCTAAATATCCAGCAGATGATGATGACGATACAAGGCCAACAATATTCCCAATAGATGGACTGCATTTAAGATATTCAAAACGCACAGATAAGCTAGCAATTACCTGAACTCATTAATAAGTGATAATCAGATAATAGCCTAATATTGATATAATATTTTCGTAACATTGACATAATCAAGGTATGATAGAACCTCAAACCATCATCCTCTCTTGTGTTATCTTGTGTAACATGTTATCTTCAGTATAGTGTGTTCAAATTTTTTAGTCTAAGTATATAGCATGTGCTCCGACACCTCAAGTTCCACAGATGCATATTTAGTGATGGTGAATGTTAAGATGGTGAGCAAAAGCTGTCGCAAATCTGCAGTACAAAGATGGAGTCCTATTCTAGTGGAGTTGTACCTTAAGCATGTATGCTTGATGTCCAACATACAAGTATTAGTGTTTGCAGAGATTGAGCTATGTAATAAACTGTTGGCCAGGTCTAACATGTTCAGATGTCTGGAATGACCAGATTGGATTGGTTGATGACATCATCAAACCATCCAACCATATTTAATATTAATATAAAACAACCCATTTATGACCACATTTTTTTGTCATTTATGTGTGCAACATTGAATTTATTCAGGTGTCTTTGACGTGCTGAATAAGCAAAGGGGATTCATAATGAGTAATTAGGTTAACATGGTGGGCATAACTCCCAACAAGTTCAGGTAGAATGTGTATCAAGATCCATTTTATCTGGAATGTGCTATATAAACTCCCTGTGAATAGGGATCTGCCTTTACATTGTTGGTAATTTTATGCATTCTCTTCCTTTTCCCACATAGTGAAGAACTATCACTGCTATCCAAGGACGTAATCCGGTTGTTAGTGAACCTCATAAACCCATGTGGTTGTGCAATTGCATCCGCAACACATGGAAAGGGTGAAAATGAGGTAAAAGAAGAATGGATAAATTCCTCTTGATTTCATAGTGAAGATTGTACCCTATTGTATAAAAAGGTCAATGTGTTGGATAAAGAAACTTCATCATTTAAGGTAAGAAGAGAGGAAGTAAGGCTTGGAAAACAAGGGAAGGGAAATTAAGCACACATCAGCCTATCCTAATCGGTCCCCCAATTTTGATGAAGCGGGGCAAAATGTGTAGCATCAGTTTAACAAATTGCCCCCTCAAATTTGCATGTGCACCTCATACTGAAAGCAGTGGAATACAAAGCACTTTGTATGCATACATTTTCTATATTGAGTAGTGTAGACAACTAGGATGATTCTGCATACCTTATAGAAGCTGCTACATAAACTGTCAATGGGCAAGGATCGTGAGAAACAGCACGACTGTGCACTTTTGGAAGGAAGCCCGACAGTGTAAGAACAGCAGTTGGACTGTCGCTTATTATACGTATCTTCACGTCACACTTGGAACATGTTCCGATTGTGCCATCCTGGACAAAGACTTTTGGCTGCAAGGATATGTGTGAAGTAACCTAGAACAAAAATCAAAGTAAAAGTTAAAAGGTTCAACAATGTCCATTATATTCTGTCAACCATGTACTCAACAAGTCCAAAGACATCCTCCTTTTTTGAAAAAAGTAACATGGGGTGTCTACACTAAAGTGTGATCCCCAATATCTTGTTCACGGACAGCGACATTTATTTAAATGGTTGTACGAGCCCCTTGAGACAGGGCCAGCAAGAAACATGTTCAGGACACTATGTGTAAGTGTTTTGTAGTTCATTGAAAGTCTCAGCTATTAGATACAGCAAGAATCATATTTATTGAATACTGGAAAGACTAAATAAAGCAGGCTATCTATTCTGCTTCATGACTAAGCCAGATCCTCATCAAGAAAAATTGACGACAATAATAAATCAAAATCTTAAGCCCTAATCCTGTGTGGGTAATTTCATGAACATCTAACTTCATGCCATTGGCAAATTTACTGGATAATTTCATGAACGCATAAGCCTGTGTGGTAATACATTTAATATATTAAGGAGACTGACAAGTTATGGAAGCAGACATGGGGACATCACTCACAGGATTGTCAACATCTTACTTCATGGCAAATTTACTGGATAATTTCATGAACATCTAACTTTATGGAAAATTTGCACAACGTCCACCTTCATAGCAAATTTACCGGATAATTTCACGAATTCATAGTCCTGTGTGGTAATACATTTAATATATTAAGGAGACCCACAAGTTGTGGAAGCAGACATGGTGACATCACTTACAGGATTGTCATCTTTTCAGTCACACGTCAATAAGACTCCTCAAGTCAACCATCCAGTTCAATAAAGCTTAGGCAATTATCTTAATGGTTCAACCATGTTTGGAAAGTAGTGAGTATTCAAAGCTTCTAAATAGTTTAGGTGGGGGCAAGGAAGGGTGCTCGGCGGAATGTATACCTTCCCCTGAGAATGAACTCCTTGATGGCATAGAAGCTTAGGAAAGGGAAATAAGGTATTTAGACTGAGAAACAGGAGTTTGTTCTTGTAACGAATAGAATAATGGTTCTAAAATTTGCTAACAAATGACAAAAATAAGTGAATAAACTGCTCAATGTAAGAATATTCCCAAGGTTGACAATAATCTATTACCTAGTATTCATGTCCCAACAATAACAACAACAACAAAGCCTTTTCCCACATTAAGTAGGGTCGGCTACATGGATTCTTGCCTCCATTCAGATCTATCTTGGATCATTCTCGAACTTAGATCCAAAAAACTAAGATGCCTTCGTATAGTCTCATCCCAACACTTCTTAGGCCTTCCTCGCCCTCTTTTAGCCAGCTCAACATCTCAAAACTCGCATCTCCTAACCGGTGCATCAGCTGACCTCCTTTACAAATGGCCAAACCACCTTAAGCGGTTTTCTCACATCTTATCCTCGATCGGAGCCCCAACAACTTTCATTCCGATTGCATCATTCATCTAGTATTCATGTCCCAATTCAACTAAAATGCAAATCGGAAATCTGCATTTAAAATGGCAGGTAAATTCTTAAATAAAGTGTAGAAAGCACGTATGAATGGCAGAAGAAATGAATGGTGACATCAATTTCTAAACTAATTTGAAGTCTTTGGCATACCCAGGATCAGAATTAATAATCAAAGAAAAACCAGCTTAAAAAATTCCATCCTAGCAATTATAGATTATCTCAAAAAACTAAATTTGCTAAACATATTTAAGTTGTCCCAGGGAATTAAAAGTCAAGCAAAACTCTGACTGCTTCCTAAAAGATACTAAAGAGTTTATAGTCGAATCAAATTAAATGCAAGTAGAATTCGGGCTGACCAACTTTACAGTTGGCATTGACTGCTCCTCTAAGCATTTTACTATGGATTGTTTAAGCAAGTTCATGATGGGAAGAGATGTTGACTATTGTATGCTACTAATGGGTAAAGTTTCCTGACAATGCCAGGTGACATATTATAGTTAAGATAGAATAATGGGTAATTATGGTGTAGAATTTATATCTTGTAAGAGACAACTTTGCAAGTTTACCTCCCTAACATTCTTTGTAGGGGGTTGGTTTGAATACTTCAAAGACTAAACAAAGCAGGCTATCTATTCTGCTTCATGACTAAGACTGATCCTTATCAAGAAAAACTGACGGCAACAACAAATCAAAAGTTTACCTAATTCAAAAGTAACTACGCCAGACTTATACACCACGCGTACTTTTGCACATCATCTAACTTTATGACAGTCAGGTTGAGACTATTCTATTAAACAACATTCAGAAAATTTCTTTTTTGATATATGCCAAGCATCAATGCCAATGTTGCAGACAATTATGCTCTAGACCACTTTTTTTAAAGGAAAAACGGCGTTCACCGCCAAGGTGTGCTCCCAAGTTTTGACCACTTTTATGGGTCCTTTTCACCACTGATGCACAAACATAAATATATCTTTATCCTTGGTGTGATTGTAATATCATGCTATCTTATATGCATCTCTATCCATGTTGGGATCTCCATAGGCATACTAATATAAATACATCTTACACTTTGTGGCAAGTGACATAGGCATAGAAGTTGCTCACCAAGAATTTCTCCAACAAGTCAAAAGATCTCTCCCAACAAGAGGCCAATTGACATAGAAAAAAAATGAGATGGGAAGAAGAATAGAGAATGTCACAAGACTCGTGGGTTGGGGAAAAGAACAAGGATGAGGGAGTCCGAGTCCCAGAAAAGGCAAGGGAGTAAATCGATGTAACTACACTTTTTGTTCCATTATTGTTGTCCCTCATCGAAATATACCAAGCCCTTTATAATAGATGAAAGAAATAAGTACAATCAAAGTCGTTAACTCTTAATTTGCTTTTACATTTTTTAGGTATAACGATTGATCTCCTAAATCACCACTAAAATAAAATATGGAGGGGGATCACTAATTGAAATTTTGGAAGTGTCACCAAAAATTTACCATGACTCCATCAGCCAACGTGTTCTTAATACTTTTTCGAAGTACATCATTTTTCTTTTTGAAATAAAGTGCAATTTTAGTTGTCGTGATATGCCAAGAAACTTTCCTCGTAGTAAGCCATGCCCCTCAGCATGGTCAATATATGGATGCTCCTATATCATGTCACGGGCCCCAGATATCAATATCTATATATCCTAAATGCCATCTTCCCACGATATAGTCGTCATGCAAGTCGTGTCGAGGACATGTCACTGATATCATGATATGCAGTACAAAAATCACACTCACATTACTTCTCTACGATAAAGGTGTGATGGAGGTTGAGGGAAGCGACATAAAAGCGATGGCAAGTGTTGGGAGAAATGAAAAAATGTTTATTCCATGAACCCTAGGCTCTCTTATATACGGGAGTAGCCTATGGGTAAATTACAGAAGTCATACATAAGAAGAGAAAATTACGGAATGATACATAAAGAAGACATATATCTCTACACTCCCCCTCACGGGGGAGCATAGATGTCAATCATGCTCGGCTTGAACGAGCATTTCTTAAAAGACCCTCTGAGTAAGGTCTTGGTGAAGATATTTGCAGTCTGGTCCCCTAAGCTGACATGAGATGTAGAAATAAAGCCTTTCTCAATCATATCTCGTATATAGTGGCAATCAACCTCAATGTGCTTGGTGCGTTCATGAAATGCCGGATTATTTGCAATGAATATAGCAGCCTGATTGTCACATTCCAGTGCCATAGGAAGAGGAACCTCTATATGTAAATCTGCAAGCAAAGCTCGAATCCACATCATTTCTGTACTAACCTGGGCCATTGCCCTATATTCAGACTCGGCACTAGATCTGGCTACAACAGTTTGCTTCTTGCTTCTCCATGAGACAAGAGAATCTCCATTGTATACAGCAAATCCAGTTGTAGACTTCCTATCTTTTGGGCACCCTGCATAATCTGCATCCACGCATGCTGAGATGGTGACTTTCTTGCCTTTGCTAAACAGTAGACATGCACCAGCAGATGATTTAAGATACCTTTGTATCATCTGTATAGCATCCATATGGACCTGACGTGGTTACTCCATGAACCGGCTCACCCGATTGACAGCGAATGAGATGCCGGGTCTGGTTATGGTAACATAAAGGAGCTTTCCTACCAACTCTCTGTATATCCTCCTGTCAACCTCATCAGTGTCATCATATAATTTCATGCTTGGATCCATAGGTGTAGTGGCCGGTCGACATCCAAGCATTCCGGTGTCACTTAGTAAATCAGTAACATATTTCCTCTGGGTCACCACAAGCCACTGTTTCTTTCTGGTAAACTCCAATCCCAGAAAATATCCAAGTGTTCCAAGATCCTTGGTAATGGTCTTGTTATTCAGTCTTTTGTTAATGAAATAAGGACTATCTTTTCAGCAAATGTCAAGTTTATACGTTCAGATAATGAACTAGAATTCTGCAGTACTCAGCTTTCCCAATTCCTTAGATCCTATGGTATTGTGCATCAGACATCTTGTGTGTATACTTCCCAACATAATGGGGTAGCTGAACGAAAACACTGACATCTTTTTTATGTCACTAGGACTCTTTTGATTCAGAGTCATGCTCCTCATTCGTACTGGGTGGATGTGGTTCTACTGCTTGTTACCTAGTAAATCGTATGCCCTCATTGAATATAGGGGAAAAGATTTCGTTCTTGATTGTGTTTCCTGAGACGGATCTTTTCTCACTTACGCCTCGTGTTTTCGGATCAGTGGCTTTTGTTCATCAGATTTATCCTGGTCTTGACAAGCTCTCTCCTAGAGCTGCAAGACCCAAAAGGAATATCGTTGCTTCAATCATGTTCGATGAAGATACTATGTTAGTGCAGATGTCATCTTCTTTGAGTCCATTATGTATTTCTCTCCTACGAGTGACAAGCTTATTCCTTCAGAGAATGGAGAAGAAGTCTATATGCCTCTACCTCTGATTTCGTCTCTATCATCTCCACCACCACCACCTCCGCCACTGCCACCACCTCCACTTCCATCACCTACTCCTACCACGTCTACTTTCTTTCCGCAGGTTTACCAGCATCGGCCTCGGGCCCATGTGCCTACTCCTTCATCCAGCACGTTCAAGGTATGTTTTGAGCATTTGAGTTCTTCTGATGGCACTGGTGATTTGTGTGTGCAGTTTGAGGTGCAGGATGTCATAGAGGATGCACCTTTGAGGATGTTGTGGACCTAGATGTGTCGATTGCTCTTCAGAAGACGAGGTGCAGTATGCAACCTCTTGCTTCCCATTTTTCTCTGGCACGACTCTCCGAAGATTTTCATAGGTTTGTTGTGGGTTTGTCCACCGTGGAGATACCATGGTTCTATCAGGAGGCGTTGTAGAGTAGTCAATGGTGTCTGGCGATGGAAGAGGAGATGGCAGCTTTATGATCTCGTGATACGTGGAATGTAGTACATACTCCTCCAGGTGTATCCGTTGTTGGCAGTAAGTGTGTATTTACTGTGAAACACCGAGCTGATGGTACTATGGACAGATATAAGGCCAGATTAGTTGCTCGAGGGTTCACTTAAACCTATGGGGTGGATTACCAGGATACCTTTTCTCCGGTTGCGCGTCACTCTACGATGTGGATTCTTATTGTTGTTGTTGTGGTACATGACAAGCCATTTTTCCAACTAGATGTCAAGAATGCATTTTTATATGGAGATCTGCAAGAGGAAGTTTACATGCAGTAGCCACCAGGGTTTGCTGCTGAGGGGGAGTCTAGTATGGTGTGTCAGCTTCACAAGGCCATATATGGCCTTAAGTAGAGTCCGAGAGCTTAGTTTCATAAGCTCTCAGAGTTGATTGAACAGAAGGGATTTGTCAGATCTACTGCAGACAACGGTTTAAATATCGGATTCGGGTATCGTATCGATACCCTGTCGATACGATATTTCGTCGAAATTTCGACGACATTTCGCCCATATCGACCACCATTTGTGAAGAAATGACCAAAAACTGGCCTTATATCGCCATTTCGCTTGAGATTTCGGTCCCTTGTCGAAACCAAAATTTCGTCGAAATTTCGCGAAATCTGAAACACTGACTGCAGATCATTCTCTTTTTGTTCAGAAAACTCTAAGAGGTATCGTTGTTGTTCTGGTACATGTTGATGACATCACTGTTACTGGCAACGATGAACAGGGCATTCAAGCAGTTAAGGATTTCCTTGAACAGCAGTTTGTGACCAAGGACCTTGGCAAGCTACGTTACTTGGCTTGGAGTTTGCACGAAATCAGCAAGGTATGGTTATGACGTAAACGAAGTATGTTAATTATCTATCAAAGACAGGCAAGACAGGATGCAGACCTGCCACTACACCAGTGGACCCCAATGCTAGGCTCTATGATGATGATTCTGAGAAGGTGGACAAGAGACGGTACAGAGAGATAGTAGGAAAGTTGTTATATGCACTATTACCAGGCATGATATATCATTTGTTGTGAACAAAGTCAAGCCAGTTTATGGAGCAACCCAGACAAGCCTTCTATTCAGAAGAGATGCTTCTCTCACAGTTATTGGATGTGCAGATGCGGATTATGTTGGTTGCTCTAAGGACAGGAAGTCCACTTCAAGCTTTACTGTGTTTGTTGATAGTTCATTGGTTTCATGGAAGAGTAAGAAAAGACTATTCACGAAAATGATGTGGGTCAAGCCTGATTGACCTAGCCATTGAGGTGTCTCTCCCTATGCACATCAAATATGATAATCAAGCAGCTTTGTTCATAGCTAATAATCCAGCCTTTCATGAGAGAACAAAGCATATTGAAGTAAATTGTCATTACACATGTGATTTGATCCAAAAGGGATTTATTCCACCTCACATGCTGCTTCACTTGATCAAATTGCAGACATGTTTACCAAAGCTCTTGTAAGGGATCATTTTCATCGTTGTTCTAAGCTGGGCATGATAGACATATATGCTCCACCTTGAGGGGAGTGTTGAGATACTTATATCTCTTTGTCTTTTTTTATATTTTTCTATTTCTCCAGTCTACTTTATGTATTTTTTTCTTAGAGCTTTTCTCCTATATAAAAGGGCTCTAGGGTTGCGTGGAATATAACTCTTCTCTTCGCATCTTTCCACAGTTACCATTATTATTGTTTTACTTATTTTCTATTTCTTTTATCCTCTTCTTGTAATTTGCCCAATAGGTTCCTCTCCTATATAAGAGAACCTAGGGCCTCTCATTAATCAATGCATTCTTTTCCCTCAATATGGTATCGAAGCGACGGTCCTAGACCAGAGCTCTCATATCCCACCCTAACCCTACCCGCCCAGGCCACAGCAGGCTGTCGCTCGACCTTCCCGGGCCTCCTAGGCCACCACCGGCAGCAGCCCATGTCCTCCTCGACTACTGTCGGGCCTCCCGTGTGCTTTCATGAACCTCTGAGGCTCGATCGGTGGTCTGATTTCGACCGAAGAATGTGATTCTAGCCACATAAATTATGTTTACCAACCCTAGCGAGCGTGAAGGTTGATAAGGATGGTTGTATGAGTCTACAAGCACAACCAATCCTCCGTATGTTTGTGTAGACTTGTTCACACCGGTCTACTCCCAGTTGAGTTCCGTCTATGGTCGTATTATCATCATGTCAGAGAACAAGGGTGACATTTTCTCGTCCGAAGCCTTCAAGGTCACGGTTCCCATCACTAAGATGGACGGGACAACTATGAGTTGTGGTTCATTCAGTTTCTCACCCTCATGCAGTGCAACAATAAGAGCATATCCCGACAAATCTAGAGCCAACGGATAAGACTGGGACAAATGCTTCTTGAAAGCAAGATGATGCGTATGCGCCTGTTTGGCTATATAGGACCTTCACCATAGAGATAGCCAATGATATCATGAACCAGCCCACCGCCAAGGCAATGTGGGACACTTTGGCTTCCACCTATGTTGAATCGAAGAATGAGACCAAGATTCTTCAGCTACAATTTGATGTCTATAATGCCAAGCAAAATGGTCATTCCCTACACGTGTACTACTCTTCACTCCATGGCATGTTCGAGAAGCTTCATAGCTATATGCCTATTATGACATCTCTGGAGCAGCAGAAGCCTTATAAAAACTCCACAATGGTTGGGGTTTTCATGGCAGGCCTTGGTAAAGAATATGATGCAACACGTACACAACTTCTCACTGGGGCTACCATACCTCCCATAGAGGAGGCCTATAGCCGTCTTAGCCGGATTATCATACCTTCTACAGACACTCCACCATCTTCTGTTATGGCCGCTTCTCGTGGACAAAGAGGGCCGACCCAGTCTAGAGAATGCATCCCTCGTGACAGAGGTGGTGGGCGTCTATGTGGTCCTTGCACCTTTTGTCGTTGGTCGGGACATGTAGAGGATACATGCTGCCCGAAGCATGGATATCTTGTTTCGGGTCACGTAGCAGAATAGATTCAGCCTTCAAAGACTCCAACTTCCCAGGTCGATCCTCGTCTGGATGATATTGTCTCTCGTATTCAAGAAATCATCACTCCTACTGCTGACACCACCACTACAGATACCGCAGCCGCAGCCAAAGCCTCTTCGAGCTCCTCATGTATTGCTTATGCTTTTTATGCCAGTACTGGTGCAGACATGAGAGAGTGGATTGTAGACTCTGGTGCTTCACACCACCTGTGTGGAGGCAGAGCACAGTTGAGCTCCTACAGGAGTATGCCACTTGGCAGATGGGTTGTCATTGCTAATGGCGACCACTTACCCATTACAGGACAGCAGGAAGTACATTTGACGCCGCTCATGCACCTTTAGAATGTTTCATATGCTCTTAACTTTCATATGAATTTACTTTCCATTAGTCAGATTACAAAGGATCTGCATTGTCGTGCCATTTTTGACCCTTTGTCTCTTGTGTTTCAGGATATACTCACAGGCAGGGTGATTGGAAGTGTCCGTGATCAACGAAAGCTCTACAGACCGGTCCAACCACCTCATGCTGATGCATCTACTATACCTATTGGACATGTCTCTCCATATTTGTGGCACCTTCGTTTTGTCCACCTTCCTCTACAAAAGTTGTGTCATGTTCTCCCTCAAATTTATACGAGATTCCCCTTTCAATGTGAGGCATGTCAGCTTGGGAAGCATCATTGTTCCTCCTTTTTATCCCGTCAAAGTCGGAGTAGTTCGTAGTTCTTTGAGATCCTACATTTAGAGACATTTGGGTCCAACCGTCCAAGTCGTGTTCCTGATCACGAGGAACACCATTTTTATCATGTTGATGTCGATGATTTTTCTAAACTGTCCTATGTCTTTTTATCGAAGAATAAGTTTGATGTTGGATATGTGATCAAGTATTTTATTAATGAGATAATGAATATTTTTTTCTACGAAAGTCAAATACCGTCCTTCTGACAATACCGATATGGTGATATATCCCAATTTTCAGGCATTTACTTCACAAAAGATCGTCGAGATGGGCGATATTTCGGCGATATATCGCGCATATATCGTCGAAATATCGTTATCGATACGATATCGAAATGATATCGATATCGATACAGCCTTCCCTAGAATGTAGATCTTCCTTTGGTTGCTTAAAAGGGGGTGTATCATAAGAAGGTTCATATAACAAGGATTCTATATAGTACAATTGTGGGATGCTCAAGGTACGCAAATGCAACAGAAGTTGTGTCTCATCTCTTTTTCACTCATAATCCCTTTAGGGAGGCGTAGCAATTTTTGGCCCCCAAACTGGTTGGACAACTCTAGTGCAGATGGTTTTAAGGCTTCTGTGGGGGTGTTGAAAATATGCTACAAGGTGGGAAAAGGTGATTTCTTGCCCTTCTTTGGACAATCCCCCTGGTAATGGGGTGATTTTTAAATAGGAGAGATACTTTGGAAAATGTAATTAAGCATGTCAAGGCTCTTTTTGAGTTGTGCTCTTTATAAATTTGTAATTATTAATATATTAATCTAGGATGTATAATACTTTAAGCACCAAGGTTTAAAAATGCAGTATTTGGATTCATTGAGATGGGTCATTGCATAGCGACTACGCAGTATTGTAACAATGATGAATTTGGTATTCATGAATCGTATTCTTACTTGTTATGTAAAACCCTTAATTAATACATTTAAATATAGATTAATATTGGTTAAAAAATATTGATTAATATCTCACATTTGTAAGTATATGCTTCGTGAATAAAAATATGGAATAAACATTCGAAAATACCACAAAAAGAAAAAAATGATAGAAAAGAGCGAAAATAACGTTGTAATATATATACCTTAGAGCCTAACCGAGAGAACAAGTCAATATTGACTTTGTTGACTAACCAATGAGATGAGGAAAAATAAAGAAAAACACAAAAGGAATGAATCTAGTACATAGAATGACAAGTTATTCACTATTTATATAGTGTACAAATTTCATCTGTTTATTCAGAACACGCATAATATTTTCCCAAACTTCCACCTAAATTAATCTAATAATTATTAATATATATATGAAAAATCTATTAAAAAATAATTGAATTAAAATCAGGAGAGAACCAACATACACTATTTAGTAAGATGCTAAAAAATTCTTAGGTTTAAAGGTATGAGTTTCATTTTTCAAGCCTAGTTGTACAACCGTATTATATGCATATAAAACTTTCTGAGTTTTATCACCAACTCGAAAGTAATTAATTAGTTTCTAAAATGTATATAACAATTAGAAGGAAAATACTAAAATATGCACTAAAAATAATTGTACATAAATACCTATAAAATTCAAAATCAAAAAGTCGTAAACTCGAATTGAACCTTATATCATACCTATATGGACTCTGAATTGACAAACTCACTTTTAAAGTTTAGTTTAAAATGTAGCTGTCAAATGAAAGTTGTTTCACCAAAAATGAATTAATACCCACAAAGTCGATTTTGGAACCTTATTAGCATAGATGTACAACTGACTTGTTTATTTATTATCATGTTTTTGTTATTTCTATCGGTTACCTCCTGGCTGATGCGATGCAGGAATGGATCGGAATGTACGACATGGATTGTTACAATCACAATAATCTAAAAACAACCACAGCATTATGTAGAACTTTCAAACAGAAGATATAACAATCAAACATGCAGAGGTTTATATTATGATGTATTGTTCCGTATTTGCTATTTATATAATGTACGTCTATGTAATTTACCCAAGGGTTTTCTCACTATATAAGAGACCCGAGGGCTCTATGGAATAACACACAAGAGTATTCTTTTACTCTAACATGGTATCAAAGCCAAAACCCTAGCCTAGGGTTTTCTCCACCCGCCCCCCCTCCCCCCCGTCGCCGCCGCCGCCTCTCTTCAGCCGGGCCTCCTCCTATCGCCGCCAGGCCCTCCCGCGCCCACCTCCAGTCCCCAGGCGCACCATCCCGCCGCCCCTCTACCGCCGCAGGCCCCCCCCCCACCTTCCCATCTTGCCGCCACCGGGACCCCCCTGCCGCCGGGAACCTCATCTCCCGCCGCCGGGTCCCCGCTCGCCTCCCCTTGCCGTTGGGATCCCCTAACTCGCCGCCGGCCTCCGTCCACTGCTGATGGGTTCAAGTGCATACGTCTACAATGCACTTGAATCCTAACGTGTCTGCGTAGACACCAGTTCCGTTGTCCCTTATCTCTAGGTCTTCCTCTCCGACAATATGTCAGACCAAAAGATTGATATGTCCGCCATAGGTGCCTTCAAAGGCTCGGCACTAATAGTCAAGATGGACGGGACGAACTACGAACTCTGGGCTATGCAGTTCCTGAGTCTTATGAAGTCGTGTGGTAAGAAACATATTCTTACCGAAGAGGAGCCGGCAGAGAAGACAGGGATTTATGCCTCATGGGAGGCGGACGATGCGTATGCCAAAGTTTGGCTGTCAGGGACGCTCGCGATGGAGATAGCCAACGACGTCCTTCATCAGCCCACCGCCAAGGCGATGTGGGATATTCTGGCCACTACATACTCTCAAGTGCGGAACGAGACGAAGATGCTGCAGTTGCAGCATGATATTTTTACCACGAATCAAAATGGGAGGCCTCTTCATTCTCTGTACACGTCTCTTCGTGGAATGTTCGAGAAGCTATATAGCACCATCCCGCTCACAGCAACACCAGAACAGCAGAAGACGTTCCGTAACGCCACTATGGTAGGCGTATTACTTGCTGCCCTGGACCCCGAGTACGAGGCAGCACGCTCTCAGATCCTTGCTGATGCCACTATTCCACCGATGGAAGAAGTCTACAGGAGGCTCAGTCGTGTACCAGTTCCATCAGCTACAGCGACTCCACCGCCCTCGGCAATGGCAGTCTCCAGAGGACGTGGTAGTTCGTCTTCATTTCGTGGCAGAGGAAGTGGTGGACGTGGCCGAGGAGGTCGTGTCCGTTCTACGTGCTCATTCTGTCGTCGTACTGGTCATTCAGAGGATACATGCTATTCCAAGCATGGCTTTCCTCCTTCTGCACGTGTCGCTGATCATGTCCAGGGTCCACCAGCATCTACTCCAGATCACAGGTTAGAGGAGCTAGTGGCACGGCTTCGTGATATTATGCCACAGTCATCTTCAGAGGGTGTTGACACTTCCGACGTTGCGGCTTCGGCGTCAGCTACTACATCTGCTACTGCCAGTACCTCAGGTAGTACTTCAGTCTCCTGTCATAACCATGATCTCACAGGTTGGATTGTTGATTCTGGAGCCACCCATCATCTCTGTCGTGATAGAGATAGCCTGCAGTCCTATAGAGCTATTCAGCCTGGACGCTCTGTACTCATAGCTGATGGCACTCATTCCCCTATAGTTGGTCAGGGGGAGACGGCTTTGCTGCCCTCTATGCACTTACAGGATGTTCTACATGCACCAGAGTTCTCTATGAATTTATTATCAATTAGTCAGATTACAAGAGATTTGCACTGTCGTGCTATATTTGATCCATCTTCTGTAATTTTTCAGGACATACTAACGGGCAGGGTGATTGGCTGTGGTTCTGAGCACAATGGCCTCTATCGTCTCGTACGGAACTCCTATGCTGGTGTCTTACTACATTCTCAGGGCTCCGTATCTCCATATACCTGGCATCTTCGATTTGGTCACCTGCCGCTACAGAAAATGCGTCACCTCCTGCCTCAGATCTCTCCGAATTCGTCTTTTCGTTGTGATGCGTGTCAGTTAGGGAAGCACCATCGGTCCAGCTTCCCCAGTCGTCAGGGTCGGAGCAGTCGCTCCCCATTTGAGTTATTCCATATAGATATTTGGGGTCCCAGTCGTGTCCCAGATCATCAGGGGCACAGGTTCTATCTAGTTGTAGTTGATGATTTCTCTTGAGTGTCTTGGACTTTTCTTCTTAAAAATAAATCCGAAGCAGGAAGTGTTATTCAAAATCTTATCAATGAAGTTCAAAATGTTTTTTCATCTACTGTTAAGTATGTGCGTACTGACAATGCATTAGAATTCTGCACTCGTTCCCTTGATCGCTTTCTCTCCTCTAAGGGCATTATCCACCAAACAACATGTGCATACACATCTCAACAAAATGGTGTTGCAGAACGGAAGCATCGACACTTTCTTGATATTGCTCGCACATTACTTATTCAAAGTTGTGCCCCATTAGCTTTTTGGGGCGATGCTATACTTACAACATGCAATCTAGTCAACCGCATGCCTGCTACTATTCTTGGGGGAAAATCCCCTATCACTGTTCTCTTTCCTGACAAGGATTTGTTTTCACTTACACCTCGGGTCTTTGGCACAATTGCGTTTGTTCACCAGTCATCTCCAGGACTTGATAAGCTCTCTCCTAGAGCTATCAAGTGTGTTTTTGTGGGCTACTCGAGGACACAGAAAGGATATCGTTGCTATGACCCCATTCATGACAAGTACTATGTGAGTGCTGATGTTACATTCTTCGAACCAGTCATGTACTTCTCCCCTGCAGGTGACAGATTGGTCTCCTCCACACCCACGGATACTAATGTATATGTCCCTCCGCCTCCAAGCCTAGGTCAATCTGACTCCACTATACCTCCACCACCACCACCTCCAATTGTACCATTTCCTAAGTTCTATACGAGGCGGTCCGGCCCTGCTCAAGCTACATGCCAGCCATCCAGCATGCCTCAGGTATGTTCTAATGCTATCACTAATGATGGGTTAGATAATGCACCAGTGCAGGAGCCTTTACTACAGAAGGAGGATCCGCAAGTCCCCCCAGTGATAGATGATCTTGATCGCCCTATTGCTCACAGGAAGCCGAAAAGACAATGTGCATCATATCCTCTTGCGTCTCGGGTATCATTTCATCGTCTCAATGGGGATTTCCAGAGATTTGCAGCAGTTGTGTCATCGGTTGAGATTCCACGGACCTATCAAGAAGCCATGAAGATTGATTGTTGGCGTCTAGCTATGGAAGAGGAGATGCGTGCCTTACAGTCTCTAGGGACTTGGTCTCTAGTCCCTACTCCTCCAGGTGCCTCTGTGGATATCATGCAGATGGGCGTCTCGATAGATACAAGGCCAGACTTGTTGCACGTGGATTTACCCAAACTTATGGGGTAGATTATTTGGATACTTTTTCACCAGTGGCTCGACACTCTACTCTTCGTATCCTCCTATCTGTTGATGTGGTACGTGACTGGACCATTTTTCAGCTTGATGTCAAGAATGCTTTCTTGTATGGTGATCTACAGGAGGAAGTCTACATGCAGCAGCCACCAGGGTTTGCTGCTGAGGGGGAGACTCAGATGGTGTGCAGACTTCACAAGGCTATCTATGGCCTCAAACAGAGTCCCCGGGCATGGTTCCAGAAGCTTTCCTAGCTGATTGAACGACATGGGTTCACGAGATCAAATACGGACCATTCATTGTTCATCCAGAAGACCCCTAGAGGTACAGTTGTTGTCATGATATATGTTGATGACATTTTGGTTACAGGAGATGATGCTCAAGGAATTGAGATAACCAAATCCCTGTTGGGAAGTCAGTTTATTACGAAGGATCTAGGCATGATACGATATTTTCTGGGGATAGAGTTTGCAAGAAATGCACAAGGAATGGTAATGACTCAAAGAAAATATGTCACAGACTTGCTAGTTGAAACAGGAATGACAGGATGCAGACCATCGAGCACGCCTATGGACCCAAGCATGAAGTTGTACGACAATGATACCGAAGAGGTGGACAAAAGAAGATACAGAGAGATGGTGGGTAAGCTCTTATACATTACTATAACTCGACCGGATATTGCCTTTGCAGTAAACCGGGTGAGTCAGTTTATGGAGCAGCCTAGGCAAGTTCATATGGATGCCTTGTACATGATATTGAGATATCTGAAGTCTTCCCCAGGCACAGGGTTGCTATTCAGAAAAGATACAGATATGTCTATTTCCGCTTGTGCAGATGCAGACTGTGCAGGATGTCCAAAGGATCGTAAATCTACCTCTGGATTTGCTATCTTCATAGGAAGCTCTTTGGTTTCTTGGAAAAGCAAGAAACAGACTGTTGTGGCGAGATCCAGTGCTGAATTTGAATACAGAGCCATGGCACAAGCAAGCGCAATAATGATGTGGGTTAGAGCAGTCTTAGAAGATTTAAAGGTAGACGTCTCCTTGCCTATGAATCTCCAATGTGACAATCAGGCAGCATGGTTTATTGCCAATAATCCAGCGTTTCATGAGAGAACAAAGCACATCGAGGTGGATTGTCATTATACTAGAGACATGATCCAGAAGGGCTTTATTTCCACCTCTCATGTCAGTTCAGAGGACCAGACTGTTGATATATTTACCAAGCCATTGCTCAGAGGACCTTTCCAGAGATGTTCTTCCAAGCTGAGCATGATTGATATCTATGCTCCATCTTGAGGGGGAGTGTAGAGGTTTATATTATGATGTATTGTTCCGTATTTGCTATTTATATAATGTACGTCTATGTAATTTACCCAAGGGTTTTCTCACTATATAAGAGACCCGAGGGCTCTATGGAATAACACACAAGAGTATTCTTTTACTCTAACAAAACAGAAGTACACATGTATTTAATATGAAAACCTCCGGGGTAAAAACAACTACCAAAGTCTCCCGACTCAGGCTTTCAACATGACATCACCTAGTAATGATGCTTCTACAGTTCCCACTGGATCAGTCTCACCAAACTTGTGGCATCTTCGTTTTGGCCACCTTCCTCTACAGAAGCTGTGTCATGTCCTCCCACAAATTTACACGTGCTCTTCCTTCAAGTACGAGGCTTGCCAGCTTATGAAGCATCACCGCTCTTCTTTCCCTTGTCGTAAGAGTCGTAAAAGCAGTCATTTATGTGATCTTATTCATTTAGATATTTGAGATCCTAGTCATGTTCTTGATCATCAGGGACACCATTTTTATCTAGTTATTGATGATTTTTTTAGACATTCTTGGGTTTTTCTGTTGACAAATAAGTCTAAAGCCGGGTCCGTCATTAAATCTTTATTAATGAAATAAAGAACATTTTCTTTGCTATATCAAATTTATTCGCTCTAAGACTTCAAAAAAAAGTTTATTCGCTCTAACAAAGCCTTAGAGTTGCGTACATTACAGCTAGTTAAATTCTTCAGATCTCTTGGCATTGTACCTCAAACCTCGTGCACCTGCACTTCTCAGCAAAATGGTATTGTCAAACAACAGATGTCGTAATTTATTCGATGTGACTAGGACACTTCTGATCCAAAGTCATGCTCCTCACTCTTTCTGGGGTGATGCGGTCCTCACTGCTTGCTATTTGATGAATTGCATGCCATCTTCAGTCTTAGGAGAGAAGGTTCATTTCTTGATTATGTTCCCGAGAAGGACTTATTCTCTCTTACACCATGTGTGTTTGGCTCCGTTGCTTTTGTTCACCATCTAACGGATAGTCGTGACACGCTCTCCTAGAGCTATCAAATGTGCCTTTGTAGGCTACTCTCGTACCTAAAAGGGTATCGTTGTTTTGATCCGGTTCGACGGAAGTACTATGTTAGTGACGATGTCACCTTCTTCGAGTTTATTATGTATTTCTCTCCTACGGATGATAGGTTGACTCTATCTGACTTTGGAGAGGAAGTATGTGTGCATACTCCTTATATGTCTGCACCGGCACTAGTACCTCATCACCTCCACCACCACCAATAGCTACACCTGCTCATGTGGCTACTCCTGGACCACCACCCAGTACATTGGCCCATTGTTGCTACATTTCTATGTCCGCAGGCCTCATACGGTTCCCCCTGCTTATGGTCATTCCCCATCATCCAACACATCTCAGGTTGGTACTGAGCACAATGTTTCTACTGATGGCACTAGTGATTTGGCCATGCAGCAGGATTTTTTACAGTATGAGCAGGTGCCCTTTCAGGAAGGTGGTTTACAAGTTGAGAAGGCAAGTGATCTTGATGTGTTTATTGATCTACGGAATGTCGGAAGCGGAGACGTACCTGTGTTGCCTATCTTCTTGCGTCCCATGCTTCTTTGGAGTGACTCTCAGAGGATTTCAGGAGGTTTGTCATGGGATTGTCAACCGTAGAAATACCGCAAATTTACCAAGAGAAGATACAGAGTCCATGGTGTCTTGTCATGGAGGAGATGGTTGCGTTATAGTCATGTGGTACATGGAACACTATTGCAGCTCTTATAGGGGCATATGTTGCGGGATGCAAGTAGGTATTCATGGTGAAACACTGAGCAGATGGCAGTGTGGATCACTACAAGGCGAGTCTTATGGCTTGTGGGTTCACCCAAATATATGGGGCGGACTATCAAAATAATTTTCTCCAGTGGCTCGGCATTCTACATTGTGGATCCTACACTCTTTTGCAGTGACACAAGACTAGCCCCTATATTAGCTTGATGTGAAGAATGTATTTCTCTGTGGTGACCTACATGAGGAAGTGTACATGCAGCAGCCACATGGGTTCGCCGTTGAGGGGGAGTATCAGAAGGTTTGCAAATTTCATAAGGTTGTATATGGCCTTAAGCAGACTCCAAGAGCATGATTTCAAAAGCTTTCAAATGTGATACAATAGTAGGGATTCATGAGATCGATTGCATATCATTCGTTGTTTGTTGAGAGGTCTCGGAGAGGTACAATTTCCATACCAATTTATGTTGATATTATTGTTACAGGGGATGATGTGCAGGGCATCCAAGCAGCTAAAGATTTCCTTGATCAGTCATTTGTAACCAATGACCTTTGCAGTCCACATCATTTCCTTGGATTGGAGTTCGCCTGGAACCAGCGAGGTCTTGTGATGAACAATAGGAAGTACGTTACGGATCTTCTCACTGAGACGGCCATGGCAGATTCCAGGCATGCCACTACTCCAATGGACCCGAGCATGAAACTATATGATGATGGTAGTGAGGAGGTAGACAAAAGGAGGTACATGGAGCTCGTTGGGAAATTTCTATATGTGACCACCATCAGGTCATGTATATCATTTACAAAAAGAAGAGTGAGTCAATTCACGGAGCAACCTAGATTGGCACATATGGATGCAGTTCATATGATTTTGAGGTATCTGAAGACCTTACCTGGCACTAGTCTCTTATTTAGCAGAGGCGCATACCTTGCCGTTACAGCTTGCACAAATGCAAATTATGTAGGATGCTCCAAGGATGAGAAGTCTACCTTTGGCTTTGTAGTGTTCATAGGGAGTTCCTTGATGTAGGAAAAGCAAGAAGCAGACTATGGTCGGCAGATATAGTGTAGAACCAGAGTACAAAGCCATGGAACATGAGAGTACAGAGACGATGTGGGTTAGATCTATTTTTACTTATCTAACGATTGAGGTGCATCTTCCCATGCACCTCCAATGCAACAACCATGATGCTCTTTTCAATGACAACAATCCAACCTTCCATAAGAAGATCAAGCATATCAAGGTATATTATTACTACACTCGAGACATGATTCAAAAGGGTTTCATCTCCATCTCTCATATTAGCTCAAGAGATCAGACAGCAGACATGTTCACCAAGACCCTAGCCAAATGGTCATTCTAGAGATGATGTTCCAAGCTGAGCATTATAGATATCTACACTCTAACTTGAGGGGAGTGTTGAGATGTTAGTTATCTTTTGTCACCTTTATGTATTCTCTTTTCTCTCCATCTACATTACGTAATTTATCCAACATGATTCTCCTCTATATAAGAGAACCCTATGGCCTTATATACAGCAACTCATTATTTTCTCTCCACGGTTCAGTATTTGGTTGGAGAAATCCATGTGAAATAATAGGGTCCAAGAAGCATTTGACCAAGCCCCTACAGCATGTCTGCCCTAGTCCAAAGCCAAACCAAAGAATCAAGGGAATCGATCGTAAAGAGCCCCTTTTTCGACAAATCATCCCACCAAAAGCTAAAACTTACCACCACCCATCAACATAGGCCAAAGAGATGGAGAAATCTCTAACATAATAGTCCAAAGACCAAAAAGATTAATGGCAAACCAATTACCTCGAGGTGAACGATATACAAGAGGGGATCCCATAAATTCTCCGCACCAGTAGTAAGTTTGATCCATCGCCATAAATAAATTTGTGCACTTGAACAACACCTAGTTTATCTCTGTCATGCTCTCTGACCACCATCATCCTCGTGTTACATCATAGTTTTCAACTTCAATAGAGGGATATGTTAAGTAATCTAAAGAAGACCAGGAGAATTGCCTTATCTACTACTCTAGCCTTCCTCTGAGCCTGTCGAGAGTAGATGGAAGGAGAAGAAGAAACTGGAATGGCATGGATGAAGGCCTTCATTGAAAACACCCCCTCCTCCCACCAGATAGACAAGTGGCCTTCCATCCTGCATGCTTTTTCTCAAGCTTCTCCACTAGTGGTAACCAATTTGGTTCGTGAAGCCTAAAGGGAGGCGATCAGGCCTCACGCATTATGGAAGCGTGAGAGTTGGATCACATCCGTCAAAAAATAAGACTTGTCATAAGTCGCAATGATAGTGGAATTTAAAAAAAATCAATAGAACCACATAGCTTGGGAACCTTTCCCAATATGTTCCATTAACATCGCACAAGTATTAAGCTTACCTCTTGAAACATGATTACGATCTTTTAGTGTCTAAGCGAAGAGACATCATGTCTCAAGTCTGATCCGTGAAGACAACACTTGCGAGTGTAGGGATGAATCGCATGACACCTGCAATCCATGAAGATAATCTGAGTTGTGAAGTTCTTCATTAGGAACACTGCGCACCGAAAAAGAAAAACCTCCACATGAGATCAATCGAATCGATTTTGCATCATGATGCCAGCACAAGGATTGTCGTAGATTACAAAACCCTAGGCCAAGGGGACAGGCATGGATATGTAAACAGAGAGAGGGCATGTAGTGTAGAGAGAGTTTTTATTGTTGCAATACTTGCATTCATATTCTTTAAAAGGGCTAGGGTTAGCATTTATTTTATAATAAATTAGATGGCTACGATGCACTCCTAATAAGAATCTATAATTGAGATTAATGTGCATTCTCCAAGATTACATTTGTGCTCCAAGCACAATAAGGATTAGGAGTTGAAAAATCAAATCATGCTCCAACAATTAATCTTTGATCCTTTTTCTCGTAAATAAAGCGGAAAGGACAGAGACTCCTTAAAAAAATGTGGAAAGGAGATAGCCTCCTTCCATATATGTCGGTGACGTCCAACATGGATTGGAAGAGAGACCCTCTCTCCAATCACCTTTAATGTAACCTTATTACATTAAATCTTTATTCATAGAGTTATTTTATTTACATACGATCACCGAATAATTTGCAAATTATTTGTGATAATTGCAAATAAACCATTGAAATTTTGAAATCATATTCACCCATCAAATGCAGGTTTCTCGAACATTATTCAAACTATAGTATATACTATATATGTGGGGCCTCAAGAAAGGGATCAAAGAAGAGGTTGGGTGGCTGATTTGTTTGTCAGCTTGTTTTTTGAAGTGCATGTCGTATTCATAATTTGTGTATCTTGTAAACGCTAATGGATCGAATTCTTTTACGGAATTCATGTTGAGATCTGCTAGGTGTCATGTTCCTCGACAAGGCATGTAGCAGGTAAGCAACGAGCCCATCTGTAGTTTTTCAAAGAAATTCCAAAGAAGGCAAAAAGCAACTGAACTCAAGCAACTAGCTGATAAATGTAAAACGCATTTACCTTTAATTTCATAATTGTGAATCTAATTCACATTAATATTTAAATTGTGAACCATATGACAATTAATCTTTCTATGATATCGTGCGTCATATCTACATTATCAACAATTATTGGGGATAGTATTATCCGCATCAATCTCATCTATGATAATTTAATTTAATTTAATTATCTAAGATGTCTTTCCATACTTGTCTAAATAATGTGAATCATATCCAAATTATTTATGATAATTAAATCCAATTTACCATCATTATTTCTTTTTATTTTACAATGCTCAAGAATTTTCTTGAACTCTTCCAAGGATATTGTACATTCTCCTCGGATACTTGGAGTTAAGGATCGGGCGACTGTATAAGCCCTGTATGGAAACTTGGATAGTGAGATATAATCTCATATCCAGACTTAGAAGACCTCTCAGAGATGTCTGACTATATTAAACAGTATATCGAATCTTCCCATTGCATCTGAATCCTATTCATATCAATGTCCAACATTTGGGCTAAGATTGGATAACAACTCTGTTGACTGGAGTCACTAAATCCAAACTTGTTTCATCACTCCCTCGGAATGAAAGTGCCATGGTATACAATCAATTAAGATCACATCACCCTCGAGTATTCCTAATACTCGTACATCCTGCATGCTGAAAAATTGTGATTAAACCTGAATTTTTTATCTCATTTTGAATTGTCTCCTTCATGGTTTAATATGTAAGTTTCTCATTCAATCATTGGGAGTTAGTGTAGATCATATGCTTTCCAAAAAGCATATATCATAAATATTGTCTTGTTTCCAAAATAAGACAACCAACATTAGAATTTGGTTTATCCTAATATCTCACGAGTGAGCTCGTATCTTTCGGTTCAGTAGTGAACATGTATGATCCCTTTGAGAGATCGTATTACTCATATGCCCTCATATGCATACCAGTTCACTAGTGTATAGACCTTAATTAGGTCATCAACCTAGTGGTCTATCTAACGTACATACTTAGACATAGTAACACATTTGTCTCTGGTCAGAGGATGCGTGCTAGTATCGTAATATCTTGCGATATAGGTTTTGTCTATCTCAATCTCGCTAAGTCAACTCTTTGACTTAACTCATATGACACCTCTAAATCTCCATTCCTATGCAGAGAACCTACATCAAGAGCTCGGTCAGATGTCAGCCTTTAGGGTAAGGATTGTTATCTCCTTCTCAAGCTGGAGATCCCTTCTTGATAATAATTTGATCATGTGGTTGAGCCTTTAATCTCACTCTTTAGATATTCATCCATGTAATAGCATCTATGATCCAACTTTGGATCAACAATTGTATGATATCAAGATGGTCAGGGTATATAACCTTGATTGTACTATGGGACCTATTATGCAAATTAGTTATTCTTCATTTCATATTAAAAAATGATATGCAATAACTTTTATTGTGTATGACTTGTGGGCTCATATGTCCAACAATCTCCCACTAGCCCAAAGAGTCATTAATGGACTAATCTTTAAACCTACACTCATGTGTTAATCATGGCAGACATCTGACTTTGTACATATCTGGCATACACCAAGTTTCTTGTATGATGATGCACAAGGGCATGCAGCTTTAGCATTCACACCCACAATACTTTGAGTTACTATCCCTTTATATAGGTAATGGAATTTCCCATGTGAAATTTGTCCGAGGAGTACCCTTGATGTGACAGTCACAATGCCTCCTTTTCTTTGCTTCTGAACAAATTCAGAACTAAGACTTAGAGGCACCCTTGAGATCTTTTATCTCAAAGATATAGGACAGCCAGATTATAAACACTTTTTATCATCTTTATATCACTCTGAATGATTATGATTTTATCTACATTTAGCACAATGAACACAATGGCACTCTCACGAAGCTTTTCATGGTACATAAAGATTCTGTCTGATATCATAACATTTATAATTTCATCAAATCTGATGTTCCAACTATAAGAAGCTTGTTTGAGATTCTTTCTGAAATCATAACATTTATAATTTCATCAAATCTGATGTTTCAACTATAAGAAGCTTGTTTGAGACTATAGATGGAGTATCTTAGCTTGCGCACTTTACCTTCCTCAACTATGAAGCCATGTAGCTACTTCATATGAACATCCTTGTTGAGGTATCCATTGAGGAATGTCATCTTGACTTCCATCTTCTAGAAGTCATAGTTAAATTGTATAACCAAAGTTATCGATTTCATGATGGGTATAAGTGTTGTCTCTGGAGAGCAAGTCTCATCGCAAGCGACTCATTCTTTCCATGTGTAGCCCTTGGCTACAAGCCATGCTCTGAAGGTCTCTACATTCTCATCAATTTCCACATTTCTCTTGAAGATCCATTTACACACAACAGGTTTGACCCATTTAGGTGGATCCTCAAGGTTTCATGCAAAATACATATGCATGGAGTCTCCTTTAGACTTTATTGCTATCATCCATCTTTCCATGTCATGATCCCCAAATGCTTCATCATATGAAAGATCATAATCAGACTTTTCTGACACATGAAATTCATATCTTTTATGTGGCCTAGCCACCTTCAAATTCTTTCAAAGAGGTACGAGAGTTTCATCTTCAATTATTTCTTCATGTGTATTCGGTCACTTGACCGAAGCGCATATGCCATATGTGGCAATATGCAGTCAAAACGCATATGTGGTCCGCATATGCAGCATATGCGGCCGCATATGCGCCGGCATATCTGATAGGATTCATGTTCCATGACTTGTTGATGACACATTAACTCGATTTTTTCCCGAGCAACTCTTATACTATGATTTACATTGATGCATCTTTTCATTATTCTTGTATATGTTGCATTTGGGCATATAATCTAGTGTATTTTTTCTCATATTCATTTTTTCTCGTTGTTCCCAACACGTATAATGAATTGTTTACTACTTGTTTGAATTTTCTATCTAATGAAATTTATTCCAATTCTTCAAATAAAACATGAAATAATTAACTAATAGTCTGGCACTTTACATTTATGTGCTTCTAATAAGGTTTATATGCAAATATAATTTTCCCCTATATTTTGTGTCAACATATTTTGTCCCTTGGAGATGCATATATGCGTATAATTTTGGGTGATGATTTGTATACCTATGATTATTCTTTAGCTTTTGTTATCTATAGGATCTATACACGCATTAAAGGTTTTCTTAGAATTCGTGTGTTCCCTGTTGAATCTAAATTTGTATATGTATATATATGTATTAGTCAAAATACATGCTAAAAAATAATCAATTTATAATATCATGCTTATATATCTTCTTGACTATATTATTTTATTTGATTTTTTTATTTTGGATCTTGTTAGATCATCAACTTTTTTATGTAAGCACATTTTATTGTTTATTTTATAATATTTTAAATTAAAATATTATAAACCGCATAAACCGCATATACTTCCATATACTCCTCTGCATATCCGCTTACTCGTTTTAGACCGCATGACCGAATGAATACCGCATACCGCATTTCTGAACCTTGATCATCATAGACTCATATATCCAACAAAGCCAAACACAAATTAAAGAAAGATCAAACTAAGGGAGAAGTAAGCTCGTCCTTGGAGTCCTCAAAAAACCCTTACAGACACAAACTGAAACTTCCTCAATCATTACGCAAGAAGGTACAAAGGCTAACTTTCTCATGGTGACTCTTAAACAAGAAATGCCTCCCCAAAAGGATCAATGATCATAGAAATCCCCTTGGATACCAACATATAACTTCCACACAAAAGATTGTATTATTTGTGTATTACAGAACCGTAATAGATAGCTCATCCTTATAGTAACTAACTTAGAAATCCCCTTGCACTGCTCTCTCCAATATCATGTGGGATTCGACTGCCAAAACAAATAGCATGGGGTAAAGGGGCATTCGTGCCTCACACCCCTCTATGGCTAAAAAAACCATCTTAGGGTTGCCTATTTACCATATAGCATACAAAGTTGTAGAAATACACATCTCTGTCCAAGCAATCCTACAATATTGCATACAAAGTTGTAGAAATACACATCCTGTCCATGCAATCCACATATATGGAAGATTGTGGCATAGAGGGATGCCCAAATTAACCCCAGACTATGCAACTATAGGCCTTGGAAAATTCCATCTTCCAAAATATCCCAATGATTTTGCGCCTCTTCCAATCGCATATTATCTCTAAAGCTATGACCACACCATCCAAGAACTACCTAATAGGAAGAAAGGCAAACTGAGCCAAAGAGATGATTGATCCAAAACATCTTTTGGATGCTTTGCCGATAGTTTTAACACAACAAGATAAATAGCATTAGACAAAGCAAGGTGAAATTCTTCTGCCAGAAAAAACGTAAAAGCAACACAATTCTTAAAGGTACAAAAAAGGAATAAATGACTCAGCCATTCGGAATCTTGATTCCCCTGCCTGAATTCATCGGTCATTGCTAGAACATCCTCATCGGCCACATCATAGAATTCTCCAAGGAAAAAATTAGGAAACCATATGGGACCTGAACAACCATGTTCAAGTTAAAGCAACTTTATACGGATCTCTTGTGGTCCAAAAGCACGAACCACACCACCTACCAACTCATGATGCAACCTCATAACCTAGTGAAATGGACATTACAACTAGTAGCTTGGAAGTACCCATTAATCGATGCTCTAACTACCTGCTTACCATGATCCCACTCAGCCCCTACCATGATGGAGTGGATAATAATCTGTCTACATTATCCACTAGCCACAACATAGAATTACCTAGTGTCTACATCTCCCTTTTTTAGCCACTTTTGCTTCAACCTTTGTATGCATTGTGTCTCTCTTTTATAATCATCCCCCCTAATGATCTTTTGTTACTCACTTTGAGACTAAAGTCCCTCAATCACTGATTCATTGTTGACTTCTATCCTATCCAACCTGATAATATCCTCATGGGTGAGAATCCACCTTTGCTTTCATTACAAGCAACTCTCTCATATTAAAAAAATGAGCATGCCCTGAGGAGCTGCTGGTTTTAATGCAAGTTGTTTTGTCGTCAAGCTGTCAACATGCTGACCAAACATGACCTCTCCTAATTTGGCCCAAAACCCTCCAACATCAATCGGAAGAAAGAGGATGGACAGATCCACTCTCCCTGGTCCAAAAATGAAAGTATATGATCAAAGGGAGATCTAATTAGCGACTAGACCAAGACTGATTGAAACAACTCCAATATCTCTATTGGTAGTAGGAAACGAGTGACACAATTAAAGTTCCACCATGTGTATTTGATCATTGAGGCATCTAGAATCTCCAAAACTAAGACAACAATCGCCTCAAAACCAGGATCCATCCCCCTAACTGGATGCAGATAAAAAATCAACATATGGAAAATTTTGTTTGTGGAAGAGATTTAGAGAGGAGAGGAAGAAAGAGAAGAGTGTGCCAGTTGCGTGAGATTTCGGAGACGAATCGCAAAGATCGCGCTGAGAGAGACGGAGAGAAATAATCTCGATTTTTCATATATTCTCAACTGATCAAAACAAATGCCTACCATCCCCTTTATATGTTAGGGGTGAGATTAAAAATTAGAAAGTTAATAACATAAAATCCTAACCAATTATAATGACTTTAACTGACTTCCTAATTTACTTCCTAATATGACTCTAACTAAAATTTTCTATCACTAAAATTTTCTATCCGAAATGTTGAGATTACAATCGGTCTCGAGTTATTTAAATAAGATAAGTGACTAATTTTAAATAACTAATTAAGGAAGGGATTCCCTAAATTTGAAAAATCCACAAATCTGTGATGGCTTCAATCTAATTCGACCCGTCAGTTTGGGAAATATTGCATCAATTCTCCACCGCTTGAAAATTTTTGTCTCCTGACGAATTGCTTTATCTTCAAGTTGTTATTGGAGAACCTGATCTAAAATCGTTTCTTCAAACTTCCTGATTTGAGCAAATTTGTTCCCTTTTAACATTAGGTTTATAGTTTTTCTCCACTGAAGGGTGTGGCTGTAAAATTACTACCCTTTCAAAGTAACTCCACTCCCATTTGCTTTGTTTAACTTTACCCCTGCGGTAAAGATGTTTAAGGGGGCATGCTTGAAAAATCTCCAAATCAATCCCTTTTCCTTTATTTTAGGTGATACATCTAAAGCCAAATCCACAATTTAAGGGACTTCACTTCCATTTCAAGAGAAACTCTAGATCATGGTTGTTGCTAGGGTTTCAACCCCTCTTGAGGAGAGGCGATGGTACGGGAAGGGAGGCCACGAGTGGTGCCAGCGGCGAGGTTTCCCATCGGCATAGTATCCCCACATGTAAGGATGGTGAGAGCAGTGGTGGGAGGCCCACCTATGTGTGTTGCAGTGGAGAAGTCAGCATCAGGTTTCGCCACAAGGGGTCGACGGGACTCACGGTACGCCACCTTCCACTTGGAGCTCCGTTTGGAGGTTACGGTTTTCAAGTAGTGGAGCTCGTGAAGGCGTCGAGGCTCGAAATGATGAATTGAAGGTGTCGTTGGGGCGGAGGCGCAGGGTCGATGCTTGGGAGAAGTTGCATGGCTGGTGGGTGTGTTGCGACTAAGGGTTGCAGAGTCGGGGTCATTGGGGGTCTATTTGTGCCGACGGTGGTGGCGTTGATGCTGGTGATGTAGTCGCGATAGGTGGCAACGATAGGGGTGGGCAGGAGGCTCTTGAACAGCCACTTGGGAAGTGACCAGATCTAGATCTTCGAGTTTTCAATGTAGAAGACCTCTTTTTCTTCCTGGACAGCTACCGTTGATGAGAAAAGATCGACGACATCACATTCTTCCTCTGCACCTTTGTTGAATATTAGTCCCATATCTTCACTTCACTGTTCCGTTGTACAGCAGTTGTGACAATAAAATCCTTTTCTGGACTGAAAATACCTTCATTTTCTGGATCAAAATCGTGTTGTATCGAGGAAGTGACGGCCTGATTTTTGTCGTTGATGAATGATTCTTCCTCGACTAGTGTGTTCAGCCACTCTTGAATGTTAAAACTTGCTAGGAGGTGATTCTTGAACGTTTGTTGGCGCGAACGTGAACCTTAACCGAGAATGTTCAAATCGAATCGCATTCACCAGAATGCAATCAGATCGTCGGATCGTAGGAACGATTCGATTGCTATGCTCTAATACCAAATGATGCAGGCGGAAAAACGTGAAGGGGTGAGAAGAGAATTAGAATCGCGACATACTTTGCGTGGTTGAAAGAGGAACGAGGTCATAGGAGAAACACTAGAATTTTGGGAGAAGGGGGATGAATGTGGAGGCTCTCTCCAAACCAAAATACCCAAATTTTAATCCATAACATGATCTCCTTACAATGTACTAGTGCCCCTTTTACATAGAGAGGGAGTATAATTATGAAATTGGTAACGCAATAAAATTGTAATCTAAAGAAATCCGAATTGGACCCTAAATTGACTTACTAACTAAATTAATCTACCATAATTATTGAGGTTGTAATCAATCTCATTTTTTTAATATAAATAAAAATAAACGAATAAATTAAACTGCTCAATTAGGGACAAAAAAACCCTAATTTTGAAAATCCTCGAATTTGTAATTTGATTCAATTCGATGCGACCCGTCAACTTGGGAATAATTGCATCGTAACTCTAGGGTGATCATCATAGCGTAAGGTGGCATTGAAATAAGTCATTATAAACCAATGCAACCCAAAAAAGTCATCCCCAATAACCAAGCCATCCCATAAAATCTGATGGGACTATCCATCAATTCATTCTATAACTCAATTTTAATGAAAGCCCAAGATAGAAGTATATCGAGGTAACAACCAGTCGAACATTGTCATGAATAGATCGATTGAAAACCACCATGGTTGACCGGTTGCTTGAGACCTCGTCCATACACTAAGTCGTGTCATAATTCCACCCTACAATGAGTTCTCAAGAGCTAGCCACCACACATGATTCTGAACTCTGAAAGATGCAAACCACACATCGATCTACACATATTTCCTCTAAACTAGATCTAGATCTCCTCCACCAGAGCCCTCTCCCGTACTCTTGGTTCATATCCCAGGTAACTTGCAGAGTGGAAAGCTTCCATGAGAAGATCCAAAATCTTCTGGAACTCTTAAAGCTATTGATCAGACAAAGTTATATTTAAGAATGAATCCCCTCACTGACCCCATCTTGCAGACATAATCTGCCTCTAAAGTCCAATAATCCTCCACTAGGGCCAAAAAATCTAGGTGATCAACACCCTCCACCGTCCCCACAATATACCTATCCCAACCAGTCGTCAAACCAAAAGGACAACTGGGCCCACTGTAACATACTTTAATTAAAAACAGATGAGTTTGGAAAAATTACCAAAACATCTTGCCAATAAACTGTGACGAATTATCAATCCTTGCTCCCAACTTAGTAGCCTACCATTGCAGTAGGACTCCACTTGTTGCTACCTGCTTCCGTTTAACATAGGGTAACTACAGTAAAAAAGAAATTGACCGTGTACCATCAAAGCTAGACAGAAATAACTTAATGTTTCAAATAGATTTTGTGCAGCTCAGCTTCCTGATTATGTTTATAAATATTACTCAAGTTCAGTAATTGTTGGACACACATCTCAGCAACAACAAAAACCGTAATTGCGTGTTCATGAGAATAAGGATTAGCAAGACTGTGTGTACACATGACCATAGTGCAGCATTTCAAGATGATTAAATGTGCAGGAAACTTTTCTCATGAAAGGCCTTCAATATTTTTGTTTTTAAGAAGGCCCCGAATATGCTTCTACTAAGAGCAGAACATGTTATGGTATGATGGTTATTTGGGGACAAATCTTATTCCACTAAATGCTAGGGATGTACTGGTGATTTTAATGAAGATTAATGAAGACAATTTAGCAATTTCAGGCATCATAGCAGCTTAGTTGCTAACTTCCATATCAAACTGCTAGTGGAAGGGTGCACTGAAGAAAACTCACGGATATAGGTTCCATTGCAACTGGACCCTGTCTTATTCTGATTCAAAAAAAAAATGTAAGCTTACAGTTAACCAGGTAACTTGGGGTTTGCGATGGAGCCAACAGAGGAATTGTGTACAAGAATGAAATACTTAGTCAATTCAACGTAGCTGCTAAGCTAGCACAGCTGAATGAATCAGCAGCGACTAAATCAAAACCTTCCAGATGCTATTACAGAGCTTTACCAGTGATTCATGTGGACATTGTCTTCAGGTGATAGGTTGCTTCAGAAAAAGAGCAATATGTATTTCTTATCATTTAACAAGATACCAAGTTATAGCATGCTGAAACTCCTTGTAAGAGATCGGAAATTTATGGCTATGTGTGCATAAAAAATTGAAAATGTGACAACTGGACAGCTGGTTAGGCTAGGTTGCGATTCAAATCGATATATCAGTGGCCTTTGAAAGAATGTCAAAATATAAATTCAATAGCAATCTTGCACTAGAAATGAAAGGCAAAGTTCTAGTGATTGATAACAACAAGAGAACTGAACAAAAAAACATATAACGGAAGACTCTTTTCTCAAAATAATTGACTATGCCACTTCACTCAAACAACTGAAAAATATGAACAGCGGCACAAGGTCGGGAATGAGATGCACCTGTTTTAGAAATTTACTGAATTGGGTGTTCGATATTTCAGGAAACCCGCCGACCACATCTCCTCGAACGAAAAACGGAAGGCCCGACATGCACTCTGTGACAGAAAAATCAAGGTGCCCAAAAGCACTTTTAAGTTTTACCATATCACCAAAACTAGAAAAGACCTCGATGAACACAGGAAATATTAACAGCAAAGACAATACCTGCTTTTTTAGCCCCATTTTTTTGCAGCTCAAAAGACTCCAAGTTATGAAATGCTTTCTCTCTGATGATCACACCCTTCTCAGCAAGAGCATAAAGAAGCCCACAAGACAGTCCACTCTGTAAAATGCTAGAAAAAGAATGTTACACTGCAACATGATTCACAAAGTAGGGATGCCGTGTTCATTTGGTTACACGTAGAGTACGCAGTTTCACGATTTGTCAAATTAAGGAAAAACAAATTATTAAGTGTAATTGATTGTATCACGGTAACATTTCTGTTTTACAAGATGTAAAGATGAATGTTGGCATCATATATTTTGTGCTTACAACCAAGTAGATTCACAAATTAACACGGTGAATCAAAATTAAGAAAAAAAAACAGTACTTTCTTAAACAGCATCGCCAGGAGTTGAATGCCGCGCCAAAATAGAATAAAATTGGCATCGGATCGAGAAGAAAGAATACAAGAAGAAGAAAAAGATGATAGGAAATTGAAACACCAACCCAATCAAGCCTCAAAAGCAGTGGCAACACTGACTAGTCCGAAGAACAATAATCAGTAGAAATTGGAGTGGTCAAAACCCCAAAATAGAGTGAGCAATGGAGAGAGAGAGGGAGAGATTAGTAGATGAGGAGAGAGAGAGGAACCAACTCACATCGCCGGACGCATCTCTTCGTAGCTCGCCGAAAAGACCTCGCCTCTTCGGCCGCCAAGGACTTGGGAAGAAGATTGGGACGATGACGGTAGGGACTCGGAAAAAGATTCAAGAAGAAGAAAGAAAAGGAAACATAAAATTGTACAAACGAGTGTATAAAATGATTTTCTGAAGTAGATGAAGCCAATAAATGTTTTGGATAATGTCATGGAGATGTTGTGAAAATTTCTATGTTATTTGAACCTCATTTGACATCATGATTGTTTAACTTATGTATGATATTCTCGTGAGATGCGATTGGATTATTTGGATTGCAACCATAAAAATTGTTAGTTGTCAAAAATATCTCGTATGCATATATCTCGTATGCATTTGTAAAAGGCTCAATAACAAGACATGCAACTACAAACTACTAAATACCCAAATATATTAGTAGAATAATTAAAATCTTGTCTTTACCTAGAAAATAAATAGCAAAGTTGCATCTGTCATTACCTTTGAAATTGAAAAGACAGATAAATTCTTAACTAAGGATAATCCACATAAACTTTGATTTTTGATTTTTGGCAATATTGATATACTTAAAAAGGATTTGAGAATATGCATCAGATTCCACAACTCTTGAATTACGATGATCAATAGTGTTCCATCTTCATTCCCTTTTCAATCAAACAAATCTTCTTCCAACGAAGTAACGCTCCTAGTTATCCATAAAACCAGCAAACTCCCCCCACCCAACGTTTCCTCCCTCTCGCATCAAGGAACTAATGCACCCTCCTCCCGTCGTAGTTGCCAAGATCATACTATGAGGAGCCCCACCTTGCCCCCACCCACTGTCGTGCATGCGCACCAACGGTGAGGAGTGACTACAACACCTCCTCCTCATGTTATCATCACAAGGTCTTTGTGAGGATCATGTGCATTGTTTATTAGTTAAAAATATTATGTAGGAGAGCCACTTCCAATGATGATTGTCACCATTTCCTTACAAGCATGTGTTTGTATGAGGTTTTGGAATTATATGAATCAAATGATCAAGTGCAATCTTGTTGAAGGTAGTTCGTATTGCAACCACTCTATTGAAAATTTTATTCCTTTTTCTCCCTTTTTAAAGCATATTAATGTTGTTGATTTCCTCATTTTAGTTGTCATAAATATTGATTTCAATTTACTTCATCCTATGATAGAAATGAAGTGCACAACCATGAGTAATACGCATATGTACCTATATACATACTTGCATATATTTCCATGCATATAAACACATAATACATACATACACGTACATACACATATACATTTACATCTACCCATCTATAATACATATGAATATAAACACGCACATGTGTGAGTATCTTTATGCTTATGCGGATGCACATACACGTATGTGTGTATTGAAGTGTCGGGGTAGAAGGCATTTAATATAAATTATTTATAGGAACAAATTTAAAAATTTATGATTAAGGACACATGATATATATGAGGAAGGGAAGCTATTCCATGGAGTAGCTAACATTAGCAACTCCATGGACATTTTTCACCATTTTTTTATTTTTTGAGAAAATGCCACTGTGTTTTTATCACTATATCCATCTAATATGTCATTCCAATTTTGTTATAAATAGAGACTCTTGTGTCCTCCATTCAGAATAGATAATTTCAACGGTCTTAGAATTGTTATAACGACATGTTCTGGATAGAGGGCATAAGAGTCGTTGTTTCTGATGAAATTGGAATGACATATTGGATGGATATAGTAATGGAAATACACAGTGGTATTTTCTCAAAAAAATAAAAAAATGGTGAAAATGTTCGTGGAGTAGCTAAGATTAGCTACTTCATGTAGTAGCCTCCCTTTCATCATACAGTATACATCTTTAATCATAAATGTTTTAAAGTTGTTCCTATAAATATTTTACATCAAATACCTTCTACCCCAGCGCTTCAATACACCTATATGTGTATATGCATTCATGTGTGCATAAAGACACTCGCGTGCATGTTTATGTTTATATGTTGTATTTAAAGTATGTAATTATGCTTTAACTAGAAAGCCTATGCAATTACAATATGAAGTAAATTTGGTTTCAATTGGAAAATCAAATGGCTTGGAGAGAAAGTTGGAAATCCCCAAAATTGAACATGGAAAAACTTGGGAGAAGTTTAGTACCACATCTAGTATTTCTAAACTTTTGTTGGGCTTATATATGAGTTCATATCCCAAGCTCTTGTAGCAATATTAGAGAGGAGAAATGGAGGACTACATGCGTGTGCGCTTCGCTTTGCTCCATCTCCGTCTTGGGCTCGGGCTCGGGATCGGGCTCGAGAAAGTCAATTCGGATCACGCTACTTTTGTTGCAGATTTCATTTGGCATATTGACTAAATTAATTATACAGATTAGTTTGAATTCGACTAGTGTGATGTGTACGTAATAATCGTGTGGCTCTGATTCATGGCTGGAGATTTGATCCGATGGTCTGTATTAGGGCACGATTATGTGGTTTGGATTGGATCTGGGTAGCCTATTCTTGATCTAATGCCTCTGGAGCTGCCTTGAAGAACACCGAAGAATGTCAGGGTTGTTGAACTTCAATAGTCCATATCTCGGCCGATCTGGAGCAGAGTGGCCTCCTGATGGTCTTCAAGGATCCTGACAATCGTCCAAATGGAAATGATGATCGGGTCCAGATCCCACTAGTCAGTGACATGGAGCTCGAGCTCTTGGATAGACGAAAGTTGACTCCTAGGTGTCTGATATCGCTTCAGATGAAGCTCCAATCTCCTGAAAAATATTCGAGGCTCGAAGCGGTTTCTTCGACCATGGTTATTTAGTGAAAACAATGAAAAGTAGAGGGAATGGATCAATCTTTTCAAAGGTCGTGGAACGAGATTAAAATCTCATATTTGGATCCGATCTGAGTTATCAGAATACGTAAGGAGATTGAGAAATGATGCATGATGCTGATGAGGAGCAATGGTGATGAAATTCAACCAGATTGGCTTCGATCGATCAGATCAGAGGCTGATTTATTAGATCTAGAATTTTAAATTGAAATGCAATGAAATAAAAGGGAATCAACAGGAAAAACAACTGAAACAATTGACAAAGAAAATGTGAAGAAATTTGAGAAGATTTTAGCATCAACAGGGTTCCAAACCTAGAAGCGTCAGTTTGTCGGAGAAGCTCCGACCAGCAACTTGGATCGCACTCTTCAATCCAATTCAAGCACTCGTGATCATGGGGCATCCTCAGGCAAACTCCTGAAAAATCGCGAAATCACCTTTTCTAATTTATCATAATTAACAATTAAAAGATGTTGAAATTCGTTGCAGTCGAGCAATTATCAGATTAATCAAAACGACTACTTAAATTAATTTTTGATATTAAAGCGAGCAGTCAATTTATTTTTTTTCTTGGGTTAGCTCAAGGTTGAACTCAGGGATGCAACTATCTCGTAGGTTGGTTTTTACTTTATCTTGAATTTAGGTTTTCATAGAGGAATTTTTTATTTTTTATGCAATGAATGAGCGATATGCAATTTTGGTGAAGTTCAGGGACTAAATTGCAAATTTTGCTCAAATGATGTCAAAAAATTGTCAAACCTGGCTTGAATGTGAAAAATGATGAAATTAGACTACTTTATTTTGGTGTAATTTTCTGACTCAATATGAATTAATTATGAGTAAAATATGCAAACTAAGTGAGTTTCGCAATAATTAATTATAATAAATATTAAATCTACTTTTTTCAGAAAATAGAATTATCTAAGATATGAAACTAGATGATCTATCTCAAAAAAATCCTAGACCCTAAAAATATCGTATTTAATAGTTATTAAAAAATAAATAGCGAATGCATAAAATGATTTTTCTAGAGAAAACTATGCATGCAAATACAATTCTTTTTTATCACGATGTAAAATACAATTAATTCTATAATCCTTGAATTTTTGGTAATTTTTGAGGCTATGGTTAATTACCTATGAATTTAAGAGCAATCAGTGGACAAAATATACCAATTTTTACAAGAATAATATTAATTAATTAACCATAGAGAATAAAAATAACACAAGCATGCCACAATATAGAGAATTAATTAAAGAACATCATGTTATTTTTAGGATTTTAAAACTATGCAAGAATGTTGTTCAACTTACATAGAGAGAACACAAGGGTCTAACTAAATAATAATACAATAAATAAAATAAAGAAACAAATGTAGAGAATGGTCTGAAATGTAATTACCTAAATAGTGAGGAGCTTTCTTACAAGCTTGTCAGTGGAGCAGGTGCACCTTACATGTGATCTAGGATGCGGGGACCTTCTTGTAATTTCAAAAAGATTCAGAGCTATTCTGCAAATTTACTCCCACTGCACATAGGGGTCATGTGATCTTCCCGGCTGTCTCTTTCTGTAACAAGTGGAGGACCTGAGGGAGCAACTATAAATTTCCCCAACCCCTCACATGAGTATTATGTGGGCTGGGGTTCTTCAAATCTCCACATTGCTCCTATGGGGGCTTTAACAGGCGACGGAGCGTGCGCGGTCTCTATGGCAGAGTGGAGCGTAGAGTGGCTGCGAGGATGGACGAGTCAGCAGCGGTTGAGCGTGTCACCGGTGGCTGGAGCAAAGTCCTGGGGAGGTGGGTGATGGGGGCATGCGCGAGGCATGGAGGACCGCGGTTCAATGGTTGAGGAAGATCATGCCAAGGAGGGGGTCCACGAGGTGTTGTGTGGAGGAGGAGGCGGGGCGAGGGACCCACTACGCAGGCACGCACGGTCAGCAGAGTAGGTGTCGTTGGCAGAGGCGCTAGAGGGCGAAGACGCGTAGCCAGTCTGTCACGACCTCAATTCCGGGCCGTCGGATCCTCCCATAACCAGATCTGGTTATTCAGCAATAATTCATTCAGCAATCACAACTAACATTCAGAAACTGCAAATAAAGTAAATTCAGAAGAAAGTATTTCAACACTTTTCCATTCACAAAATAAGGTTCAAAAGATACATTGTCCCACTATAACCATTTACATGTACATCAGCTCGAAAGGAAAAATACACAAAAGATTACTAACTACCTTACAAAGTAAAGCTATTGTGCCTGGCTGGATGTCTAGTTTGTAAGCTTGATGGATTTTTAAAGTCATTGCGATGGCTCACCGACCCCTGTTGGATTTTCCATAAATCATAGGATAAAAAATTAGCGAATGCTAAGTAACGAAGAAAAGAAAAGCAAACAAATTGTGTAATTTTGCAAAACTTGTTATCACCAAAAGTTTCATTCATTCTTATTAATTTAAGTCCTATTCCTTTCTATTCTACGTTAGGGATTAGTGCAGGGGAATTACCTCGCCACTACAAGGATTCCGAAGCAGTGGATACTTCGAGATTGGAGATTGCGTTGATCTAGGTAAGCTTATGCCACCACACGTCGCCTCAACCAATCCTCCAATACTAACCTGACAATTTCCTTTTCTTTTATTAACTAGGGTCTCAACCCTCAGCCTGAAAAACAAATGAGCACACCGTCCTCGAGGACTCGGTTGCTTAAAACCTCAGACTAACATTTAATCGTATAACCTAGCGTCTTTAAATACATATTATCGTGACCCAGCCGCTATTGAACCACCCGTGCCTCCACATGACACGCCCACATCTTCCGTCGTTCAACCCAAAGATATTGGCTCCAGGTACCACGCATTGCAAAACATTCATTCGTGCACACTTATCATAATAGGGAAACCGTGTACCACCTAGGTAGGGAAACTAAAACAATATATTCAAACAACAAAAGATGAAGAATCGGTAGAAACCACGCATCTTAGGTGAGTGAACATGTGACGAATCACAGGGTCATTGACGTGCATAGCCGCCCGCACTAAGTATGGTATTACATAGATTTCTCCATCAAAATAATTATAAAAGCATAATAGAAAGAATAGAAATATAAACGATGGAGAATCGATAGACATCACGCATCTTAGAGGAGTGAACGTGTGACGAATCACAGGGTCACTGACGTGCATAGCCGCCCGCACCTAAGTAGGGTGTTACACAGATTTCTCCTCATACCACAACAGGAAAATGAATCGGAAAGAAAGATGAATTAAGAACAAAACTTGGAAGAACAAGAGGATGAATTGAAAGCCTAGCTTACGAAGCAAACTAGGAGAGAATCATACCTTTCTCCTCCTCGTTCTCCCGGTAGCGTTTCGCTAGCGCTCCTCCCTCGCTTCCCACTCCTCCTCCCGACCTCTCAACCCTAGCCCTTGGGGTGGTGGTGGAAGTGGAAATCGTAGAGAATAATGGGTAGGGGGTCTATTTATAGGCTTCAGAAAACCGCTAACCATGGTTAATAAACCATGGTTTAGCCCTTAACCGCGGTTAGCAGTCCGTGGTTTAGGCCCATGGTTTTGGCCAAAACTTATCCCAAACTTGGGACTTTAGTTATAACATTCTAGAGAATTTTAGATTCGTTAATGACGCTTAATCAACACTAATCGCGATTTAACTTTCACAGTTTACGCTTATCTTTTGCTAATTATTGATTAGTGTTTGCTAATGATCATTAGCGGTTTTTAATCCATCATTAGTTTCTTTAATCATGTTTAATTATTCTTAATGACAGTCATTATGGGTTAATGATGTCTTAACCCTCCTTACTTCTCTTTCTTCCGAAATTCATAACAAATCGAAACGAAGTCCGATTCACACGAAACAAATTCCGTTGGTTTCCTCTTAACGAGCCAGATCTTATTGTATGGGATCCGAGATATGCCAAGTTCAAGGCTTTAAAATTATAACAACCTTAAAGGAAGTCTCGTCCTCGAGACTAGAAATGCATGCATAACAACCTTAAAGAAAATAAACGTCATTTCATTTATAAGGAAGATATACAACACATAGTGATTATTATTCAAACAAGTAGGGGTATTTCTCTCTCATTTCCGCCTCAGTTTCCCATGTGGCTTCTTCAAACTCTTGATTCCACCAAATACTTTAACTAGAGGCACCTCTTTGTTTCTCAACTTCTTAATATCCCTGTCGAGTATTTGTACAGGTATCTCTTGGTATGTCAAGTCTGGCTAACCATGTAAATCATCATAACTTATCTTATGCTATGGATCCTTAACGTACTTTCTTAGATTTGATACGTGAGAAACATCATGTACTGCCGAAAGATGTGGAGGAAGTGCAAGTCTATATGCCACTTTTCCAATGCGTTGAATAATTTCAAAGGGACCCACGAACCTGGGTGCTAACTTCCCATGCACGCCAAACCTCTGAATTCCCTTCATAGGTGGTACTTTGAGAAATACAAAGTCACCTACTGCAAACTCAAGGTCTCTTCGTCTAGTATCACTATAGCTTTTTCTGGCGGCTTTGAGCAGTCAATAGTCTTTTTCGAGCAAGCTCTACAGCTTCCCGTGTCTCTTGCAGGGTATCTGAATCATAAAGGTTCTTTATCCCGACCTCTTTCCAAAACAAAGGAGTGGTATACCTATGTCCATAAAGTGCTTCAAATGGTGGTATACCAATACTTGTATGGTAACTGTTGTTGTATGTGAATTCTGCAAGAGGTAAATATTTAATCCATGATCCCTTCCATTCTAAGGCACACGCTCGTAGCATATCCTCTAGTGTCTAAATCGTACGTTCTGACTGACCATCTGTTTGTGGATGATATGCTGTGCTCAAGCATAGTTGTGTACATAAGACTTTCATGAAGTTCTCCCAATAGTGTGAGGTGAATCGTGAATCTCGATCAGAAACTACTTTCTTTGGGATACCATAGAGGCGAATCACATGTGTAATATATAATTCAGCAAGCTGGTCTGGAGTGAAAGATAAGCTTATCAGAATAAAGTGTGCTACCTTTGTCAGACGATCTATTATAACCCAGATACTATCTTTACTACCAGTCGTCTGAGGTAAACCAGTAACGAAGTCCATGGAAATGCTTTCCCATTTCCATTCAGGTATGGGGAGGGGTTGCAATAATCCCAATGGCTTTGGTGTGAAGCCTTTACCTGTTGGCAAGTGAAACATGAATTCACAAACTCAGCAACATCTTTCTTCATTCACGGTCATCAAAAGTATGAACGAAGATCCTTATACATCTTTGTAATTCCTAGATGAATAGATAATCTTGAGCAGTGCGCTTCTCGTAAGATGTCTTTCCTTAGTTTAGGTGTGTTTGGTACACAAACTATGTGATGGTTATACAGTAACCCATCTTGTATCTTGAATCCCTCTATCTCATTCTTCTCGAGTTGTTGTCTCAAGTCTTTAAGGACTGGATCATCCTCCTGTCCTTTCTTTATTCTATCCCAGATCTCTGGTTTGTATTGGTGAGGAATAGTTATAGTATCAACACTACTATCAAATGGTTTCCGTTCACTTAACGTTGATAGTAAACCCCATAAGTGGATAGCACTCACCAACTTAGGTGAATAAGTTCTTCTGCTAAGGGCATATGCTACGACGTTCCCCTTACCAGGATGGTAGGAGATAGTGCAGTCATAGTCTTTCAACAACTCTAGCCATCGTCTCTGTCTCATATTGAGTTCCTTCTGATCAAATAGATATTTCAAGCTTTTATGATCAGTAAAGATTTCAAAAGTAATACCATAGAGGTAATGTCTCCATATCTTTAAAGCAAAAACTACAATAGCTAATTCAAGGTCATGTGTTGGGTAGTTCTTTTCATGTGTCTTGAGTTGTCGTGATGCATACGCAACTACCTTACCATGTTACATAAGAACTGCCCCAAGTCCTTCTTTAGACGCATTAGTGTACACTGTGAACCCTTCACTCCCAGAGGGTAGAGTAAGGATTGGTGCAGATGTTAGGCATTCTTTCAGTGTCTGAAAACTAGTTTCACATGTATCAGACCATAAGAACGGGACCTCCTTCTGAGTTAGTCTAGTCATGGGCAATGCTATTCATGAAAAGTCCTTCACGAATCTTCTATAATATCCGGTTAAACCCAGAAAAGATCGCATTTCTGTGACAGTCTTCGGACGTTCCCAACTCATCACCGCACTAATCTTTATAGGATCAACTGATATACCTTCCCCAGAAATAACATGGCCTAAGAAAGATACTTCAGATAGCCAGAAGTCACATTTGCTATATTTAACATACAGTTTGTTCTTCCTTAAAGTTTTCGAGTTCCTGCCTGAGATGGTGTTCATGCAGATATTTATCCTTGGAGTATATAAGCACATCATCAATAAAGACTACTATAAAGTGATCTAAGAACTCCTTGAATACTCTATTCATGAGATCCATGAAGGCTGCTGGGGCATTTGTTAGTCCAAAAAGCATAACTAAGAATTCATAATGCCTGTATCTAGTTCGAAAAGCTGTCTTCGGAATATCCGCATCTTTTATCTTCAACTGATGGTATCCAGATCTTAAGTCAATCTTGGAATACACAGTCGAACCCTGTAACTGGTCAAAGAGATCATCTATCCTTGGTAGAGGATATTTCTCTTTATTGTCCTCTTGTTTAACTGTCTATAATCAATGCACAACCGCATTGACCCATCCTTTTTCCTGACAAATAAGACAGGTGCTCCCCATGGTGAAGTACGAGGACGATGAATCCTTTATCTAATAGTTCTTGCAACTGTGCCTTTAACTCTCGTAACTCAGCTGGTGCCATCCTATATGGATGGATAGAGATAGGTTGAGTATCAGGTATAAGAGAGATTTCAAATTCAATCTCTCGTTCAGGTGGTAATCTAGGTAGTTCCTCTGAAAATACATCAGGAAACCTGCACACTATAGGTATATCTTCTATCATTCTTTCGAACCCTGATGTAGTGGATACATAAGCTAAATATCTTGACACCCTTTCTCTAGCAATTGTTGTGCCTTCAAAGTAGAGATATATTCGACATTATCATTGGATGTCTTTCCAATGAACTGGAACTCTATCGAGTTAGGAAGGTGAAATGTTATTGTCTTCTGAAAATAGTCAAGACATGCATGATACCTTTCTAGCCAATCTATCCCTAGGATAAGATCAAAGTCCTCCATTTCTATCATTAGTAGTGAAACAGGTAACTGAAGTCCCGCTATCAGTACTATACAATTATCCAGGATTTCTCAAATTATGAATACTTGTCCTCCTGGTCCCTTTATCAAATAGGACTGTTGTACTTCTACTGGTATCTTACCCAAAGTGTATACTAACCATCGAGTAATAAATGAATGTGAAGCACCGGAATCAAATAAAGCATGTACTGAAAAACCATGAATAGTAACAGTACCTCGTACGACTGTGCTTGAATTGTAGGCTCGTTCTTCAGTGATTGCACTGAGCTGGCCATTAGGAATAGGCAAGCTAGAACCCGCAACACTTTGTGGTGGTTGTTGTGTAGGAGGCGCTCCTTGTGAGCCACGACCTCTACCTTGTCTTCCTCCGCGTGTTACTCCATTGCTCGGAGTGAATGTTATACTGTTAATTGGGATTGGTTTAAACCTTGAACCTCTCAACTGCGGACAGTCCTTCCTAATGTGATCTTCTTTATGACAGTGATAACATGCACGTGTTCTTGTCTAAGTTGAAGACCCAACTACAGAGGTACTAGTTTATGGTGCAGAGTTACTTGGATATAATGGAGGTCTAGAGAAATCCCCTCTTCCTGATAATTCCTGACCCAAGGTCTGTGGTGAGCTTATACTGGAACCGACTGGATGATAGTGACGATCTCTACGGTTATAATGTGCATTGCGTTTGGATGGTCCATCATTAAAGCGGAAACTTCTTCTTTAGCGGTTTTCATTCCTCTCCATCTCAATACGAGAGGCGATGTCCATTACTTCATCTACGGTTGCAGTTCTAAAACCAGAAAGTTTTTCTTGCAGATCTTCCCAAAGACCGCTAACAAATTTTGTAAGATACTCTTGTGGTGAAGCTTCTAGAGCTGGTGAGTAACTTAGTAGCTCAGTAAAGTGGATATGATAATCTCGTACGATCTTAGAACCCTGGTTCAAAGAAGCCAACTCTCTCCTCTTTCATTCTTCCCAATGAGAGGGACAGAAATGAGCTCGGAATCTCTCTTCAAAGATATCCCATGAACATGATTTGCTAATTTCTTGGAAATTGCTCTCCACCATCGTCGTACGTAATCTGCTAGAGAGTAATCAGCAAAGTTCACTCAGGTGTCCACTGGTGCATGGATTATCCTCAACATCCTAGTAACGTCATCGAGCCATAATTCAGCCTCAGCAGGTGTCTCTACACCTTTGAATCGAGGAATTTTTCCCTTTCGGTAATTATCTAGTAATGTTTGGTTCTAAGAAGGGCCTTCTCCATTGCTCCTTCAGCTGGGGTAGGAGCAGACTCAGTTGAAGGATGGTAACTAGATTCTTCCTCAGAAAGATGGACAGAACCTTCAATCCTGGCATCCATAGGCTTAGATGCCTCGGGTCTCTCAGCTTGTGCATTAAACCTCTCCTCCAATACTTGTTACCTTTCCCCCATGTCTTGGAGCATTGCCATCATAGCCGTTAATTGGCTAGACACATCTTGGTCTGCCATGATCCTGGGATGAGTCAAGGTCAAAGGTTAGATCCTATATGTCTTAGCATGATGTACATAAGGGACAATGACTTGTAAATAATACTGCAGTCAGTTATTAACATCAAAGGATCTTAATACGACTATAGTTTTCTGAATACCGCTGATAGTTGTTAATTACTGAATAAATTACTGGAGTAACCAAACTCTGATACCAATCTGTCACGACCTCAATTCCGGGCCGTCGGATCCTCCCATAACCGGATCTGCTTACTCAGCAATAATTCATTCAGTAATCTCATAACATTTAGAAAAAGACTGCAAATAAATTATATTCAGAAGAAAGTATTTCAACACTTTTCTATTCATAAAATAAAGTTCAAATGATACATTATCACACTATAACCATTTACATGTATATCAGCTTGAAAGGAAAAATAAATAAAAGATTACTAACTACCTTACAAAGTAAAGCTACTGTGGCTGCCTGGATGTCTAGTATTTAAGCTTGATAGATTTTTAAAGTCCTTGCGATGGCTTACCGACACCTGTTGAGTTTTCCATAAATCATAGGATAAAAAATTAACAAATGCTAAGTAACGAAGAAGAGAAAAGCAAACAAATTGTGTAATTTTGCAAAACTTATGATCACCAAAGATTTCATTCCTTCTTGTTAATTTAAGTCATATTCCTTTCTATTCCGCGTTAGGAATTAGTGCAAGGGAATTACCTCACCACTATAAGGACTCCGAAGCTGTGGATACTTCGAGATTAGAGATTGCGTTGATCTTGGTAAGTTTATGTCGCCACACGTCGCCTCAACCAATCCTCCAATACTATCCTGACAATTTCCTTTCCTTTTATTAACTAGGGTCTCAACCCTCGGCCTGGAAAACAAATGAGCGCACCGTCCTCGAGGACTCGGTTGCTTAAAACCTCAGGCTAACATTTTATCATATAACCTAGTGTGAAAGGTGCAGGTGTCCAAGTTAGGTCATTATCAACAAGAGTCGTACGTGTGCTCTGAAATACTCTACTTAGGCAGTCAAGAATCCATTGAACCAAGTCTCGTGATCCTCAAAGAATTAAGTCAACTAGACCTGAAGTACCTCAAACCCAGTTCCTATAAGGTTCCTGTTATTAGGTAGATTATAAGGTCCAATCAAGCTCCAATCTCCGGATTTTACTTAGACTTGTTCAACTATCAAACTCAATCCGAAAAATGCTCATGCTATGCAATGCAGAATGCAGAAAATATTTTTGTGATGCAATTTTCAAGATTTTGAACTTTTTATGGATTTTTGAAAAGATGATGCATGCATATGCAGATGCAATTTTTTTGTATTTTTCAAAAAGATTTTTCAAATGTTTTTGGATTTTAATTTTGCAAATGTTTTTGGGAATTTTTGAAAACAAAAAGATTTTGGCTTGAAAAATAGGTTAAAATTATGTACACGGGAGTGCTTCTTATATATACAAGAAGTGGATTTTAAGAATTTACAGGGTAAGTGGTCAATTTTATACATATATATATATAGTGGATTTTGGTGTGATGTGTATATTCCTCAAATTTATTTGAAAACAATTTACACACAATTTTTTTGAAAACTATAGTCCAAAATAATTTTTACAAACATTTTACACACATTTGAAAATCATTTTGCAAAGGCTTTTCAAATAGTATATATAGATTTTTTTTCAAAACATTTTTGCAACCATTTTTCAAACCATTTGCAAATCATTTTTCAAACAATTTTTTATTTCACACAAAGAAAAGAAGTTTTACAAACCGCACAGGTTGAAAACACGAAACAAAATATTTTCAAAATAGTTTTCAATAGATGTTCACAAAGATTTTCAAACTATTTTTCAAACATTTTGCAAAAAACATTTTCACCTGATTTATTAATCAGTAAATACAAAAAGCATTTGAGGAATAACCACATCTTTTTATTAAGGATTTTTAATGAATTTTAAAGAATTTTTAGCCATATTTATTAAGAAAATACGAAAGTACGAGTTATGGCTAAAGTATATACGTAGTATATACGACCCCCCTATACTTAGCTTGAGCTATGTCCTCATAGATCGGAGAGAAAAGAGAAGACATAACTCGTACTAAGTATAGGCAAGTCTAAAGAATAAATGAATGAATCAATGAGAAGTTGACCGTCCCCCCTATACTTAGGATCAAATAATCCTAAGTATAGCAGACTGTACACAAGGCAGGGAGGGTCAAGGGTGGGAATGAACAGATCGTACTCAGGTTGTCTCCCCCTATACTTAGGGTAAGATATCCCTAAGTATAGACAAGAAGAGGAGACAATGGAGAGGATCGAAAAGAATGGAGAAACTCGGGGTGCACACCCCCCTATACTTAGGACAAAGTACGTCCTAAGTATGGAAAACTGTCTACAAGGGCGACACGTTTTTGATAGATGAAGAAGATAGACAAGGAAAAGAAGAAAAGAAGAAAAGAAGAAAAAGAGATGAAATTAGAAGAAGAGATTGTGAGGATGTACGCATCACTCCCCCTATACTTAGGGTGAAAGAAGCCCTAAGTATAGGCAACGACAGGAGCGATGACACAGAACGATGAATGAACACTCGGCTCGTCCACCCCCCTATACTTAGGACAAAGTACGTCCTAAGCAAGGCAGACACGATAATGGGTGGACGAGCAATACGGAAGAGATAGAGATGAACCAAGGAGAATGTACAACAGAGGTGCATGTACAAATGATCAAGAAGGTTGAAAGCGAACCTTCTTGCGGGACCGCGGAGGAATAGATCTAGTGTGGTGCAGGTCGACATCGGGGTCCACAGTGGACGGAATCCGATCAGGGTCGACGGGGTGTAAGTCCTCAGGGGCCCTAGGGTGTGAAGGCACAGACGGAGTAGTGGAAGAAGTACGCCTAGGTCCGGCCTTGGGAGTCTCGCTGATATCAAAGTGGAATGGGACGGACTCATCATCATCGGAAGTAGTGTACTCGGAGTCGTCCTGCGAGGAGTCATCCAGGTCAAAACCAAAAGGCACGAACTCATCGGTGGAAGTAGTCGAACTCTGTTCGTCCTCTATAATCTCAACTGGATCATCTTTTTCATCAAAAGGTCCGAATCTCTGAAGAAAAGCAACAAAATCAAATTCGGCCTTAGTCTCATCAGTATCTACATGGACAGGAACGGACTCATCAGTGGAAGTAGTCAAAGCATGTCCGTCATGTATAGTCTCTATACCTGCCCTCCGCTCAATGGTGTCAATCGTGTAAATCCCGCGGATGTCATCAACACAACGCCAAGTCCCAGAAGAAGGAACATCGAGGTCCATGCTTTCCGAGGTTTCCTCAGCCGGGAGGAATTCTCGGGTCTCAGTGGAATCCAATAGACAGCAAAATTCTCTGATGGTATCATCAAGGTCATGGTCCTCAAGGTCAGCCAAGATAGGTGAAGTCGCATCAGGTGCAGGTCTCTGGTCGGCAGTAGGTGCAGTGATCAATGCTTCGCTCTCGTCAGCAGGGCGAAAGCGAATCTCTCCTGATCCGTAATCAATAACGACTCTCGCAGAGGCGAGGAACGGTCGTCCCAGGATGATTGGAGATGGCTCCCCTGTGGAGGTCTCCATGGGCAATACAACAAAATCAACGTGATAGCTCATGCCCTGAATCAAGATGACGGCGTTTTCAAGGATACCCTTCGGCCTCTTTATTGATCCATCAGCAAACTGTACGATCATCCTGGTTTTCTTGAGAGGCCCTAAGTGAAGAGACTGTACCAGCGAGAAGGGTAATATGCTAATCGAAGCACCGCCGTCTAGGAGAGTGCGATCACATGTGTGGTCAGAGATGGTGCATCTAATGAAAGGTGTGGCAGTGTTCTTCTTCCGAGGAATGGGACGGTGTGTGATGGCATGGGCAGTGGCCATGGTCAAGATATGACGCTCAGATCTGCTCCTCCGCTTTCTCTTCTTGGGAAGAGGAGCAGATAATTGGGTCATGGCCTGCTGAAGTGGGGCACGGATAATCTCATGAATAGTAGCCACCACTTCGGGTTCAGATAACATTTTTTTGAATTTTTGGACTTCCTCCATACAAGGGAGGGAGTCGGAATCAGCATATACATGAGGTATGCCAAGAGCAGTCTGTACAGCGGCATCCTCGGGGTCAAAGGTGGGACTGTGTGTGAAAGGCTGTGTGGTCAAAGGGTCTGGCAAGTGGTACCTCTCCTCACAGTCTGGCTCGATCATGTGTCTCCCGAACTCTTTTTGTATTTTTAAATTTTTCTCATTTTTTTGTATTTTTGGCGATTGCAAGCTCTCATGGAAATCCTCAAATGAATCCTCATCCTCAAAGCATGGAGCAACATTCTGGTTCTTATTTTTACTAAATAGATCACTCATCCTCGAGTTCATATGCTCCATCATCTGATTCAAGGTCTCAAGTGTGGATAACATGAAAGGTGACTCCAAAATTTCAGGATCGGGTGAGTCGAATGTGGGCGGTGGGTGTGGACAAAAATCACATTCCGGATCGGGATACTCAAGGAAGAGCGGGTTGTCGAAATGTGTAGGTGATGGTGGTGGAAATGACTGGTGAAGGTCAAAGTCCGGATCCTGAAATAGTGGGTTGGTCGGATATGTACAAAAATCAGGAGCAAAGTCCTCCTGGAAAAAAGGAGGTGGACCGGCTGGAGTGAACGAGTGATCCGCAAAGTCCGGATAGAATACGCTCCAGTCGGCCATCTCAAAAACAAAAGGAAAATGATCGGGAGAGCACGATGGTCAAGTCAAGAGAATGGAGAAGAAGGCGCAAATGCGCGGAGATGATCTAGGACACACAAACAATCACAAACAAAAAATGAAATAAATCAAACCCTCAATTCACCTACTCAACTCGGTAGAGACCGCAAAGAGCGGTCTTTTTATCTTGTCTGTTTTAGAGTTAGGTGAGAAGTCAAAATATTGCGCAAACACTTAGGGGTCTGAATATGGGATTTGGGCTCTAACCTTAGTGTGCGCGAGCAAGTAAAAGCGAAGACAATGAGGGGATTACTCGCCCCAAGAGAATATTTTCTTTTTGGTCAATTTTAGGGTCAAGTAATGTTAGCAGTCCCAATTTTATTTGGTTATTACTTTTTTTGGATTTTTAATAATAATGCACGATCCTAACGGGGATTCGATTCCTTTGAGCACCTAGGTTGGCAAAATCAGAGGTAGAGTCGGAAAAGCAATGCAAGCGGCAAATAATGATGGATGCTAAAGCGTAAATGCTCACCTTGCCTCCAGCACTCTACATGCAAGGATGCTCAGCAGAATTGAAACCTATCTATATGCAAATGCAAGCCGATGAAATCGCCCTAAGTTTCAGAAATTGCTATTAGCGGGAAGCACCACAAGTCGACCACCAATCCTCAACCCTGGAGTCCGGTCTTGGCTTACCCCTCCTCTTCTCGACACACTCGAGTTCAGGAGTAGCGCTTGATGGGGCTCGCTCACGGCACACGGGTTAGAAGATGACGACGCGACTGTTTAAATTTGACTAAGTCCAAACGATACTATAGGAGCATGCAAGGTATTAGGTGTTTGGCCTTAGTCTATCGCAAGCAATCCTAGAACTAGGGGCTCAATCACACAAAAGAAAGAAAATTGAAAAACAAAACAAAATAAAAAGAATGCGAGAAAAAGCCGAAGAAAACCACGGGAGCCCCCAAGTGAACAATCACTTGGAAATTAGGCTCTAAAGTCCAAGTCCGGGGGTACCTGTATTATCACAAATTAAGTCTCTCACTCACTTAAATTACAAAAATAAATGCAATGAAATAAAATAAATGCTAAGAAATTGTCTTGCAAAATCCTCCAAGTCTTTCTTCGTGCAAAGCTACAGCCGCTTCACGTGGGTGCCAAGGTTCTCCAAGAGGGGCTCCTCCCTCGATCCGCGTACCTCGCACGAAATCCAAACAAGGAGAGTGGTTAGACAATTCAAAAGATATATCAAAAATAATGCAAAATAAAACAAGCAGAAATAAAAGCCGCGAAATAGACACTAAGTCACAAACACAAACAAGACCCGAACTACGCGCTGTTGCTCCCCGGCAACGGCGCCATTTGTTGAACCGAGAAATAGAGGGTCGTACGGTTTCACAAGGCGAAACCGCAGTCGATGCGGTGACCGCTCGAAATCCCGATTCAAACAACAATTAACCCACAACAATTAAATCAAACAATGAATGTAAATGTGCGGAGTTAAAATTTATTATAACTCTACAACAAGATGTGTATAGGTGCAAGTATTGTAGAGGTCGAACACAGGGAGCAGACAGGTAGAACGGGGCAAAGATTGCTCAAAAATGTGTGTGTTGTGATTAAGTGCCTATGATGCTAATTTTTTGTGGGTTTTTAATTTTATAATTTTTATTTGATTTTTAATTTTTGTATTTTTGTATTTTGATTTTTAATTTACTGATTTTATATTTTCTTTTTATATTTTATATTTTTATATATTTTTTTTAAATATTGGAAATTAAAGACAATGTAATAAAAGGGAAACTAAAGTATTTATAAAAATGGATAAAAATACTCAAAAATAAGGAAATAAAGTCTTTTTGGTCTTTTTATACTTTTTTACTGTTTTTGTGATTTTTGGGTAATTTTTAGAATGTTTTTGGTATTTTTAATTGTCAAAATAAAGCAAACAGTGACAAAAATGCAAGGCTGAAACTCAAAATGGAGAAATAAAATAATAAACAGTAGCAAAATTTCTCCACTTTAATTTTCACTCAAAGATAATAAAACAGAGAAAATTCAGGAAAAGAAAACACTATTTTTGGATTTTTTATGAATTTTATAAATTTTTATGAAGGTTTTTAGAGTTTTGCAATTTTTAGGAGTTTGGTTTTATATTTTTTAATGATTTTTGGCTGGGAATTAAAACTAACTAAAAGACACAAAATATATTTTTTTGGGATTTTTCTGAGGTGTTTTTATATTTTTTAGTGATTTTCTAATGCAAACAGTGCTGAAAATAGATATTTTTGATTTTTAATAAATATAAAAATGCAATAAAATGCAAATGCAAAAATATGGCGTGAAAATATGATGCAACAGGAGCTTAATGCAATTTTTATAGAATTTTTGGGTTTTTATAAATGCATGCAAAAATTACTATAAGCGTAAAGAAAAGGCACACATGTAGGGGCGTTTATGTAATTAGCAGAAAAGTTAGGGGCCTGAGTGCAAATATACTAAAATTATACAACTGACACAAACATTTTCAGGACCAAAGAGAAACACCCAAATGTGCGAGGGGTCCCACGCAAAAATGCCAAGAACACGCGCCCTGTGCACGTGATCTAGCAGGGACCTTTCTGCAAAACTACAAACTACGGGGGTTAACCTGCAATGTTTCCACAAAATTTATACTGAATTAAATAGTGCCTGGACTAAACGTTAAAACCAAAAGTACAAGGGTTGCGCCTGCAAAAACGCCAGGGGGGCACGTGCTTCACACACGTGACCTGGCGAGGGCACAACTGTAATATGACAAAAGTCTAAGGGCCTGACCATAAAGTTTACAAAAAATATAAACAGGCAGATGAAAGTTTGCGCAGTAACGATTAAATACAAAAATGGTTGGGTACAAAGTGCAAAATGCCCAACCTTGGGCGCGATCCGACGGCGGGCCTTCCCTCACTTATACACGTGTCAGCACGTAAGCCTGCGATGCCCCTTCGGCCACGGACGGCCCGGATTAGAACGTGATCAGGTGATCTGACGGTGGCTCTTCCCCTTGCTGCGACGGCTATGATCAAAAGGGGGGGGACGGATGAACGGCAGCTGTAGCGTCCCCCCTCTCCCTCGTTCTGTCCTTGCGCGGTGCAGCTGGGCAGCGCGGGCGGCGGCGGCGATCTTCTCCGGCGGCGCGAGATCCACCCCCCAGGCGTTTCAACGTGATGCTCAATACCTGCAGGCTAAACAGGGGCTCGAGAGAGGGGTCCCGGCCGGGTGGTTAAGGGTGAAAACGAGGGTGATTTGAGTGAACGGGCGGCGGAGGATGTGAATAGGTGCTCGTCGGAGCAAGCTCCGGCGAGGAGGTTTCGCGGATGATCGGATGAGCGCGAGGTGAAATGGAACGTAGGGTATGGTTTCTACAACCACCAGGAAGCTAAAAACACAAGAAAAAGAAAACAAATAAAAACACACATCTCAAGGGAGATACCCGAGATTGAACCTCACGGCCGCGAGGCCGGAGATGGAGGTTGGAGCCGCCCCTCGATCCTCGCCTGGGGTCCTCCTGCTCGCTGGAGGAGGCCTGTCACGCCTCCAGTCCTGAGCGTGGCAAGGTAGAAGCAAGACAAGGGTCAAAAGAGGGTTCAAAGTGGAAAGGGGCGGAATGGGATTGGTTTTGAATGTGGTCGAGGGGCAGTTTTCGAGGATCGATCACGGGTGCGAGGCAAAGATCTAAGGAGATCTAATAGGCTGGCGAGCTAGAGGGATAGTAGGGGAGCATCTTTGCAGAAGGGCTCGAGCTCAAAAGATGAAAGGGGCGGCCTTGATAAATCCGCAAACACGGGCAAAAATCGAGGTCTGACGGGCTACAGGGATGGAGGGCAGGCAGTTGACCTTGGTCAACGATGACTGCCCCCTGGTTGGTCCACGTGGACCAACCAGGAAAAATCCCTCAAAAAATGATTAAAAAATCAATTAAAAATAATAAATGGTCGAATTAAATAAAAGTTATAAAATAAAAAATGTTCAAAATTTTATGTAGTATTTAATTCTGATTTTTATTTATTTTTATGACTTAAACTTTTACAAGTTACCTTTTTAACCCTATATAGGCATAATACCTATGTATTTTGATATTTTATTTTATTTTATGTATTGTTAATCTTATTATTTTTATTTATGATTTTGTAAAATTATAACATACTTTTATATACATAATTATGTTTTTATTTTATTTTTCTGATATGTTTTGTATATTTAATAAAATACAGTTGTATTCTATACAGGTATGTGTATAAGTATGTATCTATGTATTGAATATATACAAGTATTTTTATTTGTATTTTATTTATGTTTTTATTCTGATTTAAATGCACATAATTATTATAAGTATTATTTACAACATTATAAAAATATAAAAATGAATAAATAATGAATAAAGAATAAATTGAATATTTTATTCAGTACAAGGTACAATGAGGGTCCAAAACTCAACTTTCAAACCGTAGCTCCGCCAAATGCGAAACCACCACCATTAATTAGATTATTTTCTTCTATATACAATTAAAGGTGAGTACGCTGCATTTGGAGTTTTTATTTGTGAGATACGGGTCTGGGAAGTTGGCATTCTGGATTTTTATTCAGACCATAACTTTTTATCTGTACATTATTTTTCTGTGAAATCAATTTTGTATTTTTCTTTATTAATTTATCTACAACTTTCATATACAAAGTTTCTTCATTTGATGTATAAAAAGTGGAACCAAAAATAGGTCCCAAAATGAATAAAGAATGAATAGAGTGTATAGGTATTTTCTCTGTATTCTGGCCCTTATCTCCCCCTACTTTATTCCTTGTCGACCTATTCATCAAGATGCCTAGGTCTCGGGGTTTCGGGTCATAAAATATTTACAATATTTTATTCTTTTTCTTTTCTTTTCTTTATTCTATAATTTTGGCATTAAAAACCGTATTTTATACAATCTTTACACACATATGCATGAATGCTAAAATGCATGAATTAATGCTATTTTTACGCATTTACTAGGGTTTTCAAGGCCAAAATGATAGAATAAAGATGATGAAACGTGGCTTCATCACCTAGCGGCTTTAAATACATATTATCGTGACTCAGTCGCTATTGAACCACCCGTGCCTTCATATGACACGACCACATCTTCCGTCAGTAAACCCGAAAATATTGGCTCCCAGTACCACACGTTGCAAAACATTCATTTCGTGCGCACTTATCATAACAGGGTAACCGTGTACCATCTAGGTAGGGAAACGCCAATACGGGTTCCTTCCAACAAACCTACAGGATGCATGCCCGACCTGTAATTCTACTCCCAGTCATCCTTAACGTCGTGACACACGATCCTTTTCGGGATCTAACTCAAACCACATCAATTCCCATGATGTAATTTTTTCGTTAAGTATTCGACTTGCACAATCAACAACACTTAGTATAGACTCACATATATATTATTCATATCATATATACTCGTATTTATGCCTATTTTAACTCCCAAACCCTAACTTTTAAAGCCAACAAATTAATTTGATGCTTAAATCTTATTTTACCGGTAATAAAAAAGAAACTGTTCAGGCTTTTTCAAAAACAACCAAAATTAAGGTTCTTTATAGCACAGAACATAAAATCAAATATTTCAATAGTCTCGTATGAAAACCCAACAACAAAAGGAATGATTTCGTTACCTAATCGAGCTCTCTCTCGTATATGCAAGGCTTTATCGTGTTTCATTTTTAGAAAGGCTATTTTAAGGCTCCTGAAAAGATCGAATTTCATTTTCGTATCAAAAACGTTAAGAACGTGTCAAGAACGTGAAGAACAAACGAAGAACGCGAAGAACATGAAGAACGCCAAGAACATATTTTCTCTTTAAAATTTCGGCAGAGTTTCCCCTTATATCGGGACATAATTCTCGAAAAATTCGGCAGAGTTTCCCCTTATATCGGGACATATTTCTCAGAAAACTTAGGTAGAGTTTCCCCTTATATCGGGATATATTTCTCAATAAAAACGAAAAGAGTTTCCTCTATAAAATTAATCGAGAGGAAAATAACAACGAAACTGAAAAAATTTACTCAAACAACAAGAGATGAAGAATCGGTAAACACCACGCATCTTAGGTGAGTGAACGTGTTACGAATCATAGGGTCACTGACGTGCATAGCCGCCCGCACCTAAATAGGGTATTACACAGATTTCTCCATCAAAATAATTATAAAAGCATAATAGAAAGAATAGAAACATAAACGATGGAGAATCGGTAGACACCACGCGTCTTAGATGAGTGAACGTGTGACGAATCACAGGGTCACTGACGTGCATAGACGCCCGCACCTAAGTAGGGTGTTACATAGATTTCTCCTCGAACCACAACAGGAAAACGAATCGAAAAGAAAGATGAATCAAGAACAAAACTTGGAAGAACAAGAGGATGAATTGAAAGCCTAGCTTACGAATCAAACTAGGAGAGAATCATACCTTTCTCCTCCTCGTTCTCCCGGCAGCGCTTCGCTAGCGCTCCTCCCTCGCCTCTCACTCCTCCTCCCGACCTCTCGACCCTAGCCCTTGGGGTGGTGGTGGTAGTGGAAATCATAGAGAATGAATGGGTAGGGGGTCTATTTATAGGCTTCTAAAAACCGCTAACCATGGTTAGTAAATCATGGTTTAGCCCTTAACCGTGGTTAGCAGTTCATGGTTTTGGCCCATGATTTTGGCCAAAACTTATTCCAAACTTGGGGCTTAAGTTAGAACATTCTAGAGAATTCTAGATTCGTTAATGACGCTTAATTAACACTAATCGTGATTAAGTTTCACTAATCGCGATTTAACTTTCACGGTTTATGCTTATCTTTTTTTAACTATTGATTAGTGTTTGCTAATGATCATTAGTGGTTTTTAATCCATCATTAGTTTCTTTAATCATGTTTAATTAGTCTTAATGACAGTCATTATGAATTAATGATGTCTTAACCCTCCTTACTTCTCTTTCTTCCGAAATTCATAACAAATCGAAACGAAATACGATTCACACGAAACAAATTCTGTTGGTTTCCTCTTGATGAGCCGAATCTTATTATATAGGATCCAAGATATGCCAAGTTCAAGGCTTTACACAGTCGGCCGGCAGGCATGCGGAACTCGATGTCGGTGGTGAAGGCGGTGTGCGGCAGTCGGTGAGTGGTGTTGTTGCGCAAGCACACGCGATGGAAGATGGTATTGCGATTTGGAGCGTGAGCTGGAGATGGAGGTTGCGCGAGAGGTGGTATGTAGGTGATGGACAGAACAGAGGATTTGGTGCAGAACGGGGGAAATGGGAAACGTGGGAGAAGAAGGAAAAAGAAAGGATGGGGAGGGATTATCGCCTGAGATGGAGGATGGAGATGTCTCTCCTCCTTGGTATTTATCTCGACAACATTGGCGGTGCTCAGGAGGCTTGTCGAGATCACGCCTCAGAGGTCTTCGCCGGAGAGAGGATCCCATGTCATTGGCTTCTCCTACGCAAGCTCTCTCTCTCTCTCATTTCTTGGAAGATGGTGGATGTCTCCTCGTGGAGGCTCGATGGAGTTTTAAATAGGATGAGGGAGAGAGGGATAAGGGTAGGCGGTGGAGAGATTAAGGAGAGGTGGTTGGTCAGCTGCAGAGGATGAGCAGGCAACCGTTCCACGCAAGGAGGCGGAAGTTGCGATGTTTTTGGGAAAGGGAGAGGAGAAGTCCTCATGTGCAAGGCACGTGAGGTCTCTCTTTTTTTCTTTATTTATTTTTATTATTTTTTATTTTCTAATTTTTTTTATAAAAATGAAATAAAAAAGTGGGTTAAAATGATTGACATGTGATGGCTCCAGGAGTTGCCACATGTCAACTCCAGAAAAATCAAAAAATAAAAGAAAAATCTAGAAGAAATAGCAAACGACCTCGGATCGAAAAAATTTTTCATGAAAGTTGCTCGTCTCGATGATATATACAGCTTTCATGAATGTACCAAGAGTAAAAGGGTGTCATCTGTGCAAAACGGTTTTTTTGGGTACTCTATGTACATAAATTACCTTGATTTTTCGATTTTGTAATTTTTTGAAGTGATTTTTAATGAAGATAAAATCAAGAAAATTTATGATAAAATCAAAGATAAATATTTACACATTAATCTAATTTTTTTTAATTTTTAGTAAAGAAGAAAATAGGAAAATAAAATAAAGAAGAAAATGGGAAATATTTATACAAACTCTGAAGGGACACTCAGACTCGGTCAATTTCTTTGATTTCAATCTTATTTTGAATTTAGATTTTTGTGCATTTTATAAAAACTTTCATCAAATAATACAAATGAAAAATAAATCAAATAAAAATGGTTAATTATTGATGAATCCACGATTCATCGCCTTTATTCTTTTATTTTAGCTTCAATTTCTTAGTCAAACACATGTAAATACCCATTAATTTCATAATTTTACCATTTTGCATGCATTTGTTAAAATTGCATTTTTAACACTTTTTGTACATAAATAAAAGAATAAAGAAGAAAAGAAAAAGAAAAGAAAAATAAAGGATGTAGTTATGCAATAAATACAGACTGACCTAAACCCCGAGAGAAGGTCAAGACTTGACCTGATCGACCAGGAATAAAGTAGGGGGAGATAGGGTCGTTTGTCAGAAAAATCAAAAATATCTTGTAAATATTTTTCATGTATATTTATACAAAACTTACATTATTTTATCTATACATAATGTGACCTCAAACTAATTATTTTCGTAAATAAAAGTTGTAAATAAAATTGTGTTGTAAATAATAAAAATATTTGTAAAATAAAATATTGTATATATTGCAAATAATTACACCCAGAAAAAGCCACAAAGTGATAATTGAAACATCAATTCCGGCTCCACACAAGCTCAAATTGAACCAAACTCACTTCCATTATACTATAAATTAAATTATCTTTCAAATGGCTGTGGTTTCATTATTTTTGGAGTTACGGTTAAAAAGTCGGTTTTCTGGGGTGTTTTGTGCAGTTTTCCTATATATTTGATGAACATATTTATTTATATTTATTTTTATAAATAATATATATTGTAAATATTGTTTTCATTAAAAAAAATAAAAAAATAAAAATTAAAAAAATCTTTTATAAAAATTATTTCCTTATTTGCACCTATGTACATTATATTATATGTATATAATATATGTATACAACTAACTTCCTTAAATAAAAAAAGACACCAAAAAAATAAAATATCTAACTTTAATTAATTTAATTTAATTACGAATTTTGTATTTATATTTAATTATTTAATTCTTTATTTGATTTGATAACTTACCTTTTATGTAAAGATTTGATTTTGTGCCTTAAATAGCCACCATTAAGGTGGCTAATTGATTTTTGGAAATTATTTAATTTATTTATTTTAATTAATTACGAAATTCGTTTTTAATTAATTATTTATTTTATTTATTCAATTATTTTATTTAATTAACCAATAAACACTTTCCTCATTTGTGAATATCTTCCATTTTTGATTTTCTTCTCTTTTTAATGGGCTCCTCCTCCCTCATTCACACTTGATCGATCTTTGGCGGAGAGGAGCCCGGCTTCCGAGAGGTTTCTTGTTGAAGAGGGTCCTAGCCTCCGATTCAGTCGGTGACAGAGATTTGTGCTTCGTCGAGGCAATCATGGCTTGTCCAATCCCCGAGGTGAGATCCACTTTATTTCTTGTCATTTTTCCTAGGTAAATTGTAGGCTTAGATTTTAGCTTAGAAATAGTTAATCTTTAGATTAAAAATCATAAAAACTTCCACCACCTTTGATCCACGACCGACGCCGATTACCATCTCATTTTCTGATCCCTGCACATTCAATTTCTACCTCACGCAACCTATCATATCCGACCACGCACGGTGGCCGGATCTTCGGATTTATCTTCTATATCACAAAAATCCGTCCATTCACAAATCCCTTTTTGTCTATAAATAAAAATAAAAAAAATAACATAAAAGTATTTTTCCTGTTCATCTCACCGTTGTTTTTGCAGGAAAAATTAAAAAAAATAACATTTTTGTCTTCATTCTTCTCTAACATTTGTTTTGCAGGTTAAAAAAATATAAAAAAAATCTCTTTGTTTCTAACATGTTGTTTTGCAGGAAAACATAAAAATAAAAAAAATCATCATTTGTCTCTTTTTCTAACCATCTATTTTGCAGGTCAAAACTTAAAAAAATAAGACAATAAAAAATTTTAATTTGCTGTTGCATTTCTGTTCAAATAAAAACAAAAAAAACATTTTTAATTTATTCTCTCTGCTTACTGTTTTTGTACATACAACCAAATTTAAAAAAAATTAAAAAAAAATAAAAAATCTGTGGCAGGCAGCGGCAACCACCTCCGCCGCCCACGCGAGGTTCACGCCCAGCCGCGCACCTCGCCGGCAGCGTCAGCACCGTCGTTGGCCCAGCGGCAACCATCCCCACACGGCGCGGCGACGCCGCCCCCTCCATCATCCTCGCTGCCGTCGACCCGCGCCAAGCCCCAGGCGGGCGGCGCCACCTCCAGCCCTCCTTCAGTTCTCTGCCGCCCAGATCTGACCACCGCGCTCCCATCCGCATGCGGCCCAGCCGCCCGAGCCTCTCCAGGCCATTCCCACCTCGCCGGACCTCCCGACCGCGCCAAGTCGCGCGAGGTCGCGGCCATCCTCGCGTCCGCCTTCATCTCCAACAGGCGCGCGTCGCCGCTCGTTCCTCCGCCACCGATCCCAGATCGCGGCGGACCTCCGTCGCTCCAGACGTCAAGCCGGTGGTGGCGCCACCCCCGCACCATCCTCCAGCACAGCCACGTCGCCGGCCGCGGGCCCTTCGTGCCTCCGCGCGCGGGGCCGCGCGCCTCTGCCAACGCGCCCGCGCCCAGCATCTGAACCCGCTCTAGGTGTCCCCGCGGCGGCGTGACAACCACCCCTCCGCCGTCGCCTCCGCGCCACCCGCTCCCCGCCGTCTTCAGGCCTCCTGCCGTGCCGCCAAGAAGTAGAAGGGTGGGCGGCAGACGTGCTCTCCACCTTGTGGAAGAAGGAAACGAAGAAGCCCTAAGGGCTTGGATAAAAAAAGGGAAAATTACGTTTTGAGCCTTAGAAGTTTTGAAATTTACCAAAGCGCCCCCTCTCCAGCTTGTCACATGCTCAGCACATGATTAAGGGGTAAAATTGCATACTTTATCTTTTTTATTTATTGTTAACTTTTAGTGCAAAAACTTTGAATCTTTGCAAACAAGTCCCTGTACTGCAGACCTCGAACTTTGCATTTTGCATGCTCTTTCTGATGAAATAAATGTTTTTATTCATCTAAAAATTTTGTAAAAATCTGTGCATACTCCTGCTGTAGTGTATCTCATTGTATAAATTTTTCATAGCATTTTTACTTTATTTGATATATGTAAAAAATCAAAAACATTTTTTTTGCATGTCTAAACTTTGAAAATTCATAAAAAATTAGAAAAATTGCCTAAAAATTCCAAAAATATTTCTGTAGGTGCATTTTAATCTCTTTAATATTCTGAGCATTTTTTTACCTTTTAAAAAAAATACAAAAATAGTGTAGTGTGTGTGTGTTTCTATTCAATTGTGCTTATTCGAAAAATACAAAAAAAATATAAAAGTCAAAAACCACTAAAAAATTCATCTCTGAAATTTGACTACTTAGTTTTTAAATCGTGCTCTTTGTGTTCGACCCTGGTCGCTATACCAGGTAAAAAGAATAGCGAAAGACCGCTTACATACATTCTTTCATTGATTCATCTTTTCTGAGTGGTTTTAAAATTTATTTTTCCGTTGACCGAATTGATCGATTAAGGACAACGACATTGTGATTTATCTTCTACCTTAACCGCATCGATTTTCGGTTCATCAATTATGTACATAAAATATCAGGTGAAAGTTAGGTAAAAGACAAAATGCACAAAAGAGGCCCAAAACCCAATTTTCACATATGACCTCTGATTTTTATGAAATTGATCTTGTGAAGGTCTTTGAATATATATATATATATATTACTTTAAAAGTGAATATATCTGAATCAGACACTGTATGAGGAAAAAATGATCATTTTAGTCTGTCTATTCTGAAATTGGAGTTCTGTCTCACGGGCCAATTATTTGAGTTGATATTTTTTTTTGTATTTTTCCTTTAATCTTGTTAGTAATATGTGCCCAATGAAAGTTATGACAATTGTAGTAGGATGAATTAATTAAAAATGCATGAAATTAGGTGCAAATGTGAAGAATATTATGAATGTAATTATGAGTGTTAAAATGCATATATTAATTTTAAATGTATGAACGGTAAAAATGCAAAATAAATGATGAAATGCGGCTAATTATTTAGGAATGAATCTCTCTTTTCATCTTTAGTATGATGAATTACATATTCATCAACCCCCTATGCTTAAAACTTTCTCATCCCCAAGCAACTAAAATGAAATGCAAAAGTGAAATGATTTTGGGTTCCATACCAAAGTCATAAACAAAAGGTGAAAATAGAGCTAGACCTGACCTTTGGATTAATAGTGTGATGGAAATTCTTTGAGACTTAGGGTTTTAAAACCAATAGCCTTCGAGTTCTACATATCATTGTAACAGATTTGGCTCAGAAGTCATCTTATATCAATCCTTCTCCCAAAGCATATCCCGAATATTGAACAATTGTCTCATGTGTGTGAAAGGTTTTAACTCTCCCCATCAAGAATGTCAGACTACCATGCAAACCTCCCTCCCAATAACTCATCCTCGGGTATTCAGGTATTTCATTCTAAGGTCTATCGCGGTGTGTTCACAATCGAAAGGAGGAGAAGTTAGAAGAAGGGGGAAAGAACTGGAGAGTGACTAGTGTAGTCACCTCTCCTTGTGAAGCCGGCTAGTTTAGCCAAGTCTCCACTAAGATCAACAAGTTTTCTTAAAGCTTGGACCTTTTTGGTCAGATATTTATTTAGTAATTTAGCTTCTTTTTGGTATGGATTTTTGGTAACTCTGCATGGATATTTTGTGCCCCTACGGATATGGAGTCTTTTTTTAGTACATGTTTTAGGGTCTTAGAAAAATTGTGCCCAACCATCCATCCCTTTTTCGAAACTTTATTTCAACCCATACTCCGGTCTTTAGATGACCATGCTACCAGAAAAGAGACCCACATAATCTTCCAACAACCCATCTGAGTTGAGCTAAGTGCATAATGCGAGAGAACAGATTAATTCCTTACTCAAAAACTATACCAAGAATTAGGCAATCAGGTTAGATACTAGGAGTCAAAGGTGTACATTGTCATGCGGAACTCGAAGAATTAAGTCAAAAGACCTGAAGCTTCTAAAAACCTCTTTCTGGGTTAAGTTCCTCTAGTAATTAGGTAGATTAAGGCCAAGTCATAGCCACTCTCCACTTCTACTCATAACTTTGTTCAGAACCCAATAACTTTTCACTTTGAATATACTAGATATGCACAATGAAATGCAGATGTTATGCCTATGAGTTGCAAGATTATTTTTTTGGGACTCCCTCTCTCTCTCTTTTTGTATGAATACAAGAATGATATGCAAGAGTAAAGAGTTTTTTATGCAAGGATGATATGCAAGAAACATTTTTCATTTTATTTCTCTTTTTTTTTGTTTTTTTTGCATTTTTACCCATCCCATAATTATTGCATAATATATACAAAAATACATGAAAGTACATGCTATGAATAAAGTATATATATAATGTATACAAGCCCCCACATACTTAGCATGTGCTATGTCCTCAGAGCACTAGAAGCGATAAGAAGACATAACTCATGTTAAGCATGGGAGAGTGAAATAAATAATAAAAAGAGTGTAGAAGTCGATCGCCCCATATACTTAGGCTCTGGTCAACCAAAGTATAAAAGAAGATAACAAAGTGGAGCGGTTGAGGTCAAGAGGAGAAATGAATGACTATATATAGGGTTGCCCCCAATACTTAGGCTTTGGTTAGCCTAAGTATAGGACAGGAGTAAGTATGAGAACTGATGAGATCTAGAGAATATGAAGATTGAATGAGGAGTAGAATGATGAATAAATATATATGGCATCGGTCCCCCCATACTTAGGCCTTGGCCTAAGTCTAGGAAGGAAATGTACAGGGGAACCGATGGGGTGGAGGAAAAGTGGTCGATGATCAAGGAGGTTTATGACTGATCTTTTTCAAAAAATGTGGTGGCAGGGAATATTGGTTGAAAGAAGATGAATCAGACGATTTCCAGCCATCATCGGAATCGTCATCAGAAGAATGATACTTAAAGGTCACGTTACTCCAACTATTTTTATTTTTGAGCTTCTTTCTCAGTTTTTGCTCAGTTTTCGGGTTAATCTATTCTTCCTCTGAATATTCAGATGAAAAACTGTCAGTTTGGTCATAACGTATTGTTCAAGTATATTGAATGGGACCAGAGGAGATGGCCTTAGAAGAATAATAGAGGGGCAAGGAAAGTCCAACGTGGGATGACATATGACTTCTTATTCCGATCAGGCTGCAGATTCTCTGAACTGAGCTCTCTTATAATGCCCATATCCTCCGAACCTGATGAGTAATCCTCAGGAGATACTTTTTCTGAAATGTTGAAGTGACATTTTAGTCAGTTCATGAGGTATTCTTAATGAGGTACAGACCATAGATTCCCTATCAGATGAGTCTCCATATAAATTTTAATATTATTTTAAGGTCAACACACATCTTGAGTATTAGCTCTCAGTTGGCGTTGCATGTGTAGACTCAAGGAGATCTGATGTGACATCATTCAGGCGTGGTGAATCGGATGTTTCTCGGTTGATTTCATTCGCCTTTGTAGTCTCGTCAGCTGTTTTATAAGATGTCTCTCCTTCGTTTGGGTATGTGATAAGTGGAGAGGTCTGAACATATGAGGATTCTTCTATGTCATGACTGTTGGTTTCTAGATCGGTTTTTTCAGGGTTTGGTGTGTCCTTGAGAATTTGATCAATTTGGTTTGGGATCGGGAATATAGTGTCTTGAGTCTCATAGTTAATCGTCACTCTAGCAGAGGCTAGGCTTTCCTAAAATAATGGAAGACTCATATACATCTCCTCAGTGTTCAATGTTCAGGACAGTAAAGTCCACTCTATGTGCGACACCTTGAAAAATAATGGTGACAGAAAAGATTCCTATCGATCATTTTGTAGATCGGTCAGGAAACTGAACGATCACTCGGGTCTTTCTGAGCAGTCTGAGTTCAAGTCTATCAAACACAGACTTCGCGAGGATATTCAATGTAGAATCATCATCAATCTGAACATTATTAAACTCAATTTCTCAATTTTACTGGTCACCTTGGTCAACCATTTGACTTTCCAGACCTTATTTGTCTGGGTCAGCACCATTGAACTGGCCATAGTTATTAAATGATATTCTATTCAAGAGATTTTCTATCCCGTCTTCTTAGGTGATTGTCGACTCTTCATAAATCTCCGAAGATCGGGAACATACTCTATGGCCTTGATTTGTGGAAGCTCTAAGATTAGACTTTTGCAAAATGCTTCCATATTGATGGTATCTGACTTTTTTAAATTTTCTATTTTTTTTATTTTTTTAGAATTTTCACTAGAGTTAGTAATGTGGTCGATGAAGTGGTTAGGTGTGTGTAGTGTCTGCATGTGGACATCTGGCACATGATGAGTTTCGAGTTCTCTCTATGATTATCTTGATTCCACTTGGTTGATTATCATGTCTTTAACTATTTGCATGACATTATCAAATTGTTCTGTCAAGACCTCGACCCTCTTATTGATCTGAGCTAACATTGGCATTTTCTCCTGAACCGAGATATAGTTGGTCTTTGTGATTAAGGTTTGGTCATGAGTCATATTTCCTTGACTTTGGTGTCATCTTTGTGGTCGAAGAAAAGTGACCATACTTGGGTTGTGCGTCATCCCAAGTAGAGGATGGTTCAAACAGAGAATTTTCATATGTAATCGGGAATCGTGTTCCTCTATCAAAGTTGTTTACACCTATATTCATCCTCGAGTCCGCTCACTCCATTATGTCTTCATAGAAAATATTTGGTTTTGTGAGTGGCTCATAACTTAAAGTTTCAACCAAGGGTGGGTGGGTGGGTGATGAGAACAGTGGCTGGGGAGAAACTATCTCAAAGAGAGGGTTCATATGAAAAGGAAGTGAAAAAGAAGATTGGGAATTTATCATGTGAACGCGACCCACAGAGTCTGAGTATGAATGTCAATATTCCATCATCTTTGTATGGAATGGAAGAAATATATATGTGAAACCATATTCTGTGTGTGCAAGTGCATTGTCACATAATTCAATACACAAATGCATATCTCGATTTCACCAATTCAACACTATGAAGGCCGTGAAAGTTCGGCCATTATCTTGTCTGTTTTAGTGGCGATAACTGCAAAATTGGAAAGAGTTAACGGGATGTTAGGTGCTTTTTTCCCTATAGACTGTCCCGACTATTACGACTAGTCGCACCCACTTTCAACTAGTATGGGAGTAAGTACGGACCGTATAAGTATGATTCAACGTTACTTGAGGATGGAGCCTTATGCAGTGTCCTCTAAACCTCCCACTCTAATAAGAAAATCCATATTTTGTACCGGCTACTCATAGATCCTCGCTGAGAAGTGGCTAATCATTTTCAGAATCAGTAGTCAATTTGAAAATCCTGGCTTGGCTCTATCCTAGTTTCGTCCCTCTCATTTGTAATAGAATCAAATAATGACGGGGTTGCTCTCTCAAAAATAACGATTTTCAATTTTATCGATTTTAATTAATCAATATTGTTATTAGTCCCACTGTTTTAATTTTGTTATCACTTGACCTTGAGTGGGAAACAACGGACGTCTACACGGGGATTCCAATTTCCTTTATTCCTATGTGAATGAAAACCAAGAGAGAATCGAAAAAGCCGTGCAACGAGAAAGATGGTGATAAATGCTGAGTTAGAGATACTTACAGTGCTTCCTCGCAATCTTCGTGCAATATTTTAAACAGAATTGAAATTTACCTAGAAAAACAAATCTAATGCATGCACGGGAAATCGCACCTAGAGCATGAATATCTATTAACGAGTCATAGAACAATTTAATCAGGCTAAATGAGAAACGATCTAGTGCGTATAATTTAGTGTGGTGTGGTCCTAAATTAAGAAGGGCACAAACAAACTACCGTGTGTCTATCCTAATTTTGCCACTCAAGTTGGACCCCACCCTCATCAGAGGGTGAAACAAGTCTACACGCCACAAAGAGTTCGGTATTTCTTACACAGGCGAGAACCCTATCGATAACCGATGTAAATGTGTAGTTAATTAGAAACACACTCTCTCTCCAAAAAATTTAAAAAAATGGCATGTATATGGTCGCTCCGAGATGTGTCAGTCTCCAAGAAGATCACTCCGAGTCATAGGGTACCTCGAACGAAAAATAAGAGATCAAATATTAGAGAGATATTCACAAAAAAAATATACAAAAATAAAAGAAATAAAAATACTGAAAAAATGGATAAATAAATACAAGAAGACCGGTGTTCAGACTACCCAACGATGGAAAACCTAAAAACTTGATTTTCTAAAAACAACCTAAGTCATGCCTCACTGGCAACGTCACCATTTGAAGAATTGTAAAATCATTCTTTTTAATTTATCAGAATTAACAACTAAAAGATGTTGAAATTCATTGCAGTCAGGCAAATTATGGGATTAATCAAAACAACCACTTAAATTAATTTTTAATATAAAAGCGAGCAGTCAATTTATTTTTTTACTTAGGTAAGTCCAAGGTCGAACTCAGGGAGACAACTGTCTCCTTATGTTGATTTTTAGTCTATCTCGAAGTTAGATTTTTGGAGAGGTATTTTTATTTTTTATGCAATGAATGAGCGGTATTCGATCTTAGCGAAGTTCAGGGGCTAAATTGCAAATTCACTCAATGATGTTCTAAAAATGTCAAACTTGGTCAGAATGGAAAAAATGATGAAATTAGACTATTGCAATTTTTTTGTAATTTTCTGACCCAATATGAATTAATTATGAATAAAATATGCAGACTAGGTGATTTTTGCAATAATCAATTATAATAAATATTAAATCTACTTATTTTCATAAAATAGAATTATCTAAGATATATGACATTAGGTGATCTAACTCAGAAAAATCCTAGTCCCTACAAATTTTGGATTTAATACTTATTAAAAAATAATTAGTGAAATGCACAAAATGATTTTTCTAGAGAAAACTATGCATGAAAATACAATTATTTTTTAGCACAATGTAAAACACAATTAATTCTACAATACGTGAATTTTGGTAATTTTTGAAGCTATGGTTAATTAACTATGAGTTTCAAAGCAATCAGTGGGTAAAATATACAAATTTTCATAAGAATAATATTAATTAACCACAGAGAATAAAAATACAACAAGCATGTTACAATGTAGAGAATTAATTAAAGAACATCATGCTATTTTTAGGATGATAAAACTATGCAATAATATTATTCAACTTACAAAGAGAACACAGGGGTCTAATTGCAATAATACATTAAATAAAATAAAGAAACAAATGCAGAGAATTGACTGAAACGTAATTACCTAAATAGTGAGGGGCTTTCTTGTAAGTTTGCCAGTGGAGTAGGTGCACCTCATGTGCTATCTGGAATGCGGGGACCTTCTTGTAATTCTTTGAAGATTCAGGGGCTATTTTGTAAATTTACCCTCACTGCACGTACGTCACGATATCTTCCTAGTTTTCTATTTCTGGAATAAGTGGAGACCTGAGGGAGCAACTAGCAATTCCCCGGCCCTCACGTGAGTATCACGTAGGCCGTGGTTCTTCTAATCTACACGTTGCTCATGAAGAGGCTTTAGCGGGCGGCGTAGCGTGTGCGGTCTCTGCGACGGAGTGGAGCACAGAAATATCTGCGAGGGTGGACAAGTTAGTGGTGGTTGAGAACGTCACCAGGGGTTGGAGCGAAGTCTTGGGGAGGCGGACGACGGGGGCATGCGCGATGCGTAGAGTGCCGCAGCTTAGTAGTTGAGGAAGAGCATGCCGAGGAGGGGTCCGCGTGGTGCTGCATGGAGGAGGTGGCATGGCAAGGGACCCACTACGAAGACATGCATGGTCGGCGGTCGGCGGAGCGGGTGCCGTTGGCGGAGGTGCTGAAAGGCGAAGGCGAGTCGCCAGTCGGCTGGCGGGAGTATAGAACTCGATGTCGGTGGTGAAGGTGACGAGAGGCGCTGCTGTGCAGGCACGCGCAGTGGAAGCTGGTGCTACAACCTGGAGAGCGAGCTGGAGATGGAGGCTGCGCGAGCGGTGGCGGTGTAGGCGATGGACAAACAGGGGATTTGGCGCAGAACAGGGGAAATAGGAAACATGGGAGAAGAAGGAAAAAGAAAAGGATGGGGAGGGATTGTTGCCAAAGACGGAGAATGGAGATTCCTTTCCTCCTTGGTATTCACCTCGATCGCATCGGCGGTGCGTGGGAGGCTTATCGAGATCACGCATTGGAGGTCTTCACTGGAGAGAGGAGCCCTAGTCACATGCTCCTCCTCCACATGCTCTCTCTCGTTTCTTGGAAGATGGCGGATGTCTCCTCAAGGAGGCTGGATGGAGTCTTAAATAGGATGAGGGAGAGAGGGGACAAGGGTAGGCCGGTGGAGAGATAAAGGGGAGGTGGTTGGCCGGCTGCGGAGGAGGAGCGGGCGGTTGTTCTACGTAAAGAGGCAGAAGTTGTGACGTTATTGGGAAAGGGAGAGGAGAAGTCCTCACGCGCAAGGCACGTGAGGTCTCTTTTTTTATTTATAATTATTTTTTAATTTTTTTATAAAAATGAAATAAAAAAAGGGGTTAAAATGAGTGACACGTGGCAGCTCCTGGAGGTGCCACGTGTCAATTCCAAAAAAATGAAGAAATAAAAATTAAAGAAAAATATAGAAAAAATAGCAAACGGCCTCGGAACGAAAGTTTTCTTCATAAAAGTTGCTCGTCTCAATGAGAACTACATCTTTCATTAGGGATCAAGTGCAAAAGAGGTTCTTTGTGCAAAACATTTTTTTGATGTACTTTATGTACATTAAATACCTTAATTTTTGTGTTTTGTATTTTTTAAGTGATTTTTAATTAAGATAAAAATTGAGAAAATTTATGATAAAATAAAGATAAATATTTACATATTAACCTAATTTTTTTGGATTTTATATAAAGAAGAAAATTGAAAAATAAAATAAAGAAGAAAATAGGAGATATTTGTACATACTCTCAGGGGACACTCGGACTCTGTCAGTTTCTTTGATTTCAGTATTATTTGAATTTGGATTTTTATGGGTTTTAATAAAACTTTTATCAAATAATACAAATGAAAAATAAATCAAATAAAAATGGTTAATTTTGTACACAAAATATCAAGTCAAAATTAGGTAAACGACAAAATGCATAAAAGAGGACCAAAACTCGACTTTCACATATGTGCTCCGAGTTTTATGAAATTGATCTTGTGTTGAAGGTATATGAATATATATATCACTTTAAAAGTGAATAGACCTAAATCAGACACTGTATGACAAAGATATGAGTGTTTTAGTGTGCCTATTCTGAAATTGGAGTTCTGTCTCACGGGCCAATTATTTGAATTAGTATTTTTTTGTATTTTTCCTTAAATCTTGTTAGTAATATGTGCACAATGAAAGTGGTTTTATGTCAATTGGAGCTAGCATGAATTAATAAAAAATGCACGAAATTAGATGCAAATGTGAAGATGATTATGAATGTAATTATGAGTGTTAAAATGCACATATTAAATTTAAATGCATGAATGGTAAAATTGTAAAATAAATGATGAAATGCAACTAATTACTCAAGAACGAAGCTCGGTTTTCATCTTTTAGTATGATGAATCACAGATTCATCAACTCCTGTAACTGATCTCGATGTGAAAAAGGTGGAAAATGAATTAGAGATAAAAAATGGGGCAAGGAGCTAATTTATAAAGATGGGGGTTGGCCGAAATTCACATTGAAAATGGGTGCATGAACCGAGGTGAAAGGAGTGAAAATTATTTGGGCGTGAATGTGGGTTATTCGCATAATCAAAAAGCAAGAAAATCAGATATGTTGTATGAAAGAATCGGATGGGATAAATATGAGAAAAAGGAAAGTTGGGTTTTTATTCGGGTAAAGTAGTAGATGGATCAACTAACCTAGGTCAACAAACTCGGGTCCACCAATCAGAACGTAGAGTCTGAGTAATGCCAAACACTAAATGCCAAAATAGTTAAATAAATAGAAAATAAATCAAAAATAAAAAGAAAACGAACTTATGTTAATTAGTTTTCAAAATAAATAAGTTAATTATTGTGATTTTTAATAAATTAATTTATAAGGTTAAAATGAATAAAAAACTTTATTCATAGGTATAAAATACCCATATAACGATATACATAATTTTAATTGAATATTTTTACAAATATAAGCATTATTTATATTTTATTTATTTATAGAATACTTAGATGATTTTAATTATGTTTTTATTTTATTTTTGTGAATTGTATTTAATGAATTGAATAAATAGGCTTATGTAAAATATAGGTACATTATGCCTATGTTATATATACAATAAAATAAAATAAAATATGTACAAAATAATAAAAATAGAATATGTTCACAAAATAATAAGAAAAAAATAAATAAATAGTTATGTACAACATAGACAACTATGTACACTAGCACTCAAAAGTCGACTTTCACATCTTTACTCTATCTTTTATGAAACTACCTTCATTTTAAAGCTTATTTAATTTTGAACACAATGAAAGTGGGATTGATTTATTTTGAATTTGTATGGAATAGATATTGATCTTTCAGTTTTTACTTTACGACTTTTTCATACTATTGTCTCTCTTATTTGGTACATGATTTCTTTTTGCACTTATTTTTATTATTTATAACTCATTTTTATGTACAAGTTACAAGAAGAAAATATTTTTATTGGAGATTGAAATTATGATAAATAAAATATAGTACAAGATATATACATCATGAACATTGATGATATTGTACACGTGAATTTATTTTCTGGTATTTTTATAGATTAATAACCTTATATCCCCCTACTTTATTCATTGTTGATTAGGTCAAGTCTTGACCTACTCTCGGGGTTTGGATCAATCTGTATTTCTTTCATATATACAATCCTCCTTTCTTTCTTATTCCTTTATTTCTTAACTTATTTATTTTAGGTTAAAATAATGATAATAGTACACCATTAAAAAATGAATATCGATTATTAAAGAGTAAGGATTAATGTTATTTACAAGTATTTTGTAAGATATTTTAAGCCAAAATAGATGAATAAAGATGATAAATTGGTTAGTCATCAATGGGATGGAAAGAAGACAGATGTATGTTTTAGTGATCATATCCGAGATGCAATAACCATCACTTATCCATGTGTTCTTCCTGATAATGGAACACCTTCCTCAACCGATACTCAACGTTATTCATCGGAACATAAGTGTTGATGCTCTGCTCTACGATTTGGAAGTTGGAAGGTGCTCATGCTTCTTATCTATAATTAATGGCCATCTTCTTCTTGCTGTGAAAACGAGCATGCATGTGTATGGCTTCTTTTTCTACTCGTGAATCAATGGAAATAAACATCAGCAACCTTCTGGAAATATTCGTTCAGAATCAATGTGGAAACGCTATAGATCCTAATGTTGTTTCTGATATTCAATCACTGGATAATGAATCTTGGGCTAATGAAGATCAATGGACATCTGACTATTAACATCATCCTACTCTCTAATATATTAGGACAACTAGGGGCTTCTGACCTGAGGTTTCATAAAGAGATTTGATTAAGAATCTTGAGAAATAAAACTCAACTAGATAATACAAGCTTTTCTGAGAACGCTTCAAAGTGAGATATTAGTAGATGTTACAATGATCTGGCTTTTCGATATTATACGATATTTGATCTATAATAAATTAATAGAAATTTCTTTATTTATTTTTAGCGACCTTGATAGTATATTAGCAATTATTTTCTCAATATAATATATTATACGGTATTAAATATAGCTTAGCACACAAGTACAACTCGAATCTGTCTTTGATGTATGTCTCTTGCGTAAATTTGTCACTTTATAACGAAAATCGCCAAAGATAACAAAAAAATAAATGGAATTTAAGGCAAGAGTATGCCATGTAATGTTTACCCACTTTTTAGGGTTCTCCATGAAATTCAGGATTATGGAGGGAAGGATGTGTAAATATAAAACTATACAAGGTTATAAGTGTAAAAACTCCTTATAAGAATGTTGTATTAATGTATGAATACATGTGTTTGTTAAGGTTTTTCGTTAAATTTAATGTATTAGGTGGATAAACCCTAGATTCATCGATGATCAACCAAACCATAAACATGCTATATTAAAGTTGTGATGAACAATTAGGTGGATAAATTAAATTACTTATGTTTGATGGAAGATATTCTTTTGTTCTGCTGTGTTCATTTTTTAGAACTCTGAATGAGATTCTCTGCTATATTTTCAGAATCGAGGATCAAAATGAGAAGCATTTGATATATCATGCTTCAAGAACAGTGAATGGATATTTGGACATCGCAACAATCCAAGCATGCTCCCCGACGATCCTAGCTTGCGAAAAAATGGTATAATAGACGGTATGAAAATATATTTATATAGTTGATCCAAAAAAGTGTTATAAGTCAGACAAATAGATTGAAAATACACACACAGCGAATATATCTGTATCCTATCTACTATCATATTCGTTTTATATATATTTTGACATCCACATTCATATTCGTTTTAAAATGAATGCAGATATGGATATCACTTTGACATTTGTTAACCTTCATATTCGTATATTCGTTTTTGTACATAAGTATAGTAATAGATTTATTTATGATTGTGCCTAACAACATTTTATGGCTGCATTCATAACTGTTAATATAATTGTTATGAAATTATTATATCTGGTATATCTATTTTATGTATAAATCATCCTAAACATGTATATTTTAGTTAATCTATTAAAAAATTATGTTATTATTTGTGTCCGGTTCGTATTCTTTTTTAAGGATATGGTATCCATCAATATTCATATCCACATTCGTATTCGTATTTTAAAATGAATAAGGATATGATTATACCTATATTCGTATCCATATCCGACCGTTTTCATCCCTAATTGTAACCCATCATTCCATTGAATTAGAAACAATTACGAATCACCTTCGGTGATTATCACTTGTGGTAATCACGAATAAAATTCTAATGTAATGGATATTATCTACTTGGTTGAGTTACTATTAATTAATATATGCGTTGTATAGTTTGTTTTCTTCCAAAATATAGTAGGCAGGATTTTTTATAATGTATAGTTGGCAGCATTGTTTGAGTAAGAATCACACCGTGAAAATCAATAATAAAATGATAACATACAATCATAAATGAACAACTGATAAGTGATATTTAATAACTCGATAAAACGTAACAAACATAAGTACCACTTATTCTGCTTTTTTCCTTGCAGCCGAACTAAAAAAACAGAAAACTCAGTACCACTTACCTAAGCTTATCCCTCAAAACACTATCCTTCCACCCAAAATCTTACTACTCATGCCCGTAGACCTGACGAACGGGCTGAGGGTCCATCCGTCCAACCTTTTCATGGGCCAAACTTGAGCTTAGAGATTTAAGCATAGACAAACCCGGCCTGACCCGCAAAAAATAACAAATGTATAAATATGTCAAATAATGTATGTATTAATATGATGTGCTTTAAGCCTTTCATTTATGACAATAGTTTTAAATAAAATTCAATTGTTTACATGTCAAGTAACATGTAAACTACGTATATTAGTTATATAAAATATAGTTGGCACTAATAAAATCATTTATACATATTAAATACTATTAAAAAATTTAATGGAAAAAGAACGAAATAGACCATGGATTGACCTATTGACGGGCTTTGGACAGAGGTTTTTTAACCTCGACCTGGCCCATAGATGCGGAGAGTCGAGATGAAGCATCCTTGAAGGACACGGACACTCTGAGGTGCAGGACGATGTTACAGGGAATTGCCGGGAGCTAAAAGCTCTACATACCCCTTTGCCCATCAGGTGACTCAAATTAGCTGCACGGTGGAAATTACCTGCACAGTGGTAATAATAATAGTACATGGAAATTACCTACACATGTATGCCAACCATAAAAAAGAATAGGTAAAAAAAGGAGAAAACAATTCAAGTTCCCAGAAACTAAAACTAACAATATCTAAGAAATCAACAGTACACCTCTGGTTCCCGAATGGAAACCAAATTCCATCCAATCAAAAGCAAAGTCTTGAGAATGTTCGATTTTTTTTCCCAGCAAACTTTTTTTCCTTGTAGCTGTGGAGCCATTAACTTAAATAACTATCTTCGGTGTTTCCCCCAAAATGAAATGCAAGAAAAAGAGGGTTGTCTTTCAGCTATTTTGTATCCAAAATTACAGCATAGCCAAGCACACACAGAGGCTATCAGGGAAAACAAAACAAAATGTAGTTCTAGTGTTGGGTCTACAAATCTTCGGGTAGAGATAGATATGCCAAGCAATTGAAGTTTCCTTACAGCAGAAGTACATGATCTCCATAATTAACTAATCCATAGCCGATGAACAAAAAGTGTGAAATGCTTCTCTGCTCCAGCAAGACAATAAGCAGATGATCGAAATAGAGCTACAATCACGTCGAGTGTAACATTCATGATGAGATCGTCCAGCATGCTGAATAATCTGGTCCATCAGAATGAATAATAGATCAGATGCCAACGAAATGCATAATGTATATATGGCAAAAGCATCGATGTTATTATGCCAAGTGATGAGAAAAACAATTACTGTAATGAATCGGTGCCCAGAGTAGGTGCACTTCGGAGCAGCAGACATGAACAGGCATGCTGGACAAGTGGAGTGATGGTAAACTAATTGCTAGTCCGAATCCTCAAACAATTCTCCATCATCAGATGGCTCGTCCAATGACCTAACGTCGAGCTGATAGCGAAGAATTCCACCAATTCCACCAAAACCTCTACAAAATTGAGATCCTTCTTGTGATTTGTTAGTGACAAACTCCAGTACGCACCCAAACTTCTTGTACTCGTTGGCAAACCACTCAAGAAGAGAAATTTTCTCTTGTACTTCCAACTCTGCAGCGGTAGCTGCATCTCGAAAATTGCTCTGGTCAGCTTCCTGTTCCTTATTTAAATATTTAGTCACAATCTCTCCGTTACCACTGTTCTTCAGAGTGTAGCGGTTGACATCAAGATTCTCCCAAACAATCAGTGTCTCAACAGCACCCATTTCAAGAGTCTTAAGAGTGTCGTCGACACCAAAGACATACTTCCCAGTATCCTGACTGATTTCTTCAAAGTATTTACCTATCAATCGTTTTTCCTGAATGAACTTAACATTGGAGAGCACTTCAGCAGATAGTTCGATAGCCTGGTTAAATCCATTTTCCCCACCATATGACACATCTACAACATTAAGTATCTTGGCCTGGAGACGCTGATCAAACATATCAGACTGACTTAACTCAGTCTTGAAGTCAGCAGAACCAGCGAGAATCAGACCAGCAACATTTGGCTGACTCGTAGCAGGGTTAATGAAGAATTGGGTGGCAAGCTCGGCTGCCTTGCGCACATAATTGTGACGCTTTTCCATACGAAGACGGGCAAAACGCAAAGCAGATTGCCCTCCCCTACCATGCTTTTTGGGAAGATCAACGGTAAACTTATGAAGTACCTCACGGGTGTTGCCACTTAAAGTGCCAAAAAGAGTCCCATTTCCATCCATAACAATAAAGCCAAACTTGTCATCGGATTCCAAAAGTTCATTTAGTGCCTCTGTGTGAAACTTATTATCACAAAGATACAATGACGCATTGATAGGCTTGAAAGGCTCAAAATCAATTGTGACTTTCTTCTCCTTCCCATCCTCTGTCACAATTGTTCCGGTGTACAAGACCAGCCCATTTGGAGGAACTTTATTATAGAGCTTCAGCCTCTGCTGCGCAGATGTGATGGCTCCAAGCACAGACTGCCGATTGACTCTACTCTTGATGTTAGAAGCAGTACCATATTCATCACCCAACATCTTGGTGACCCGAGATACCTGATCACGTGGTGGCATGATCAAAGAAATCATGCTTGTGCCATTACCTCTTGCAGACTCCAACGCCTTAATCAATTTCTTGATCTTCCATATCTCGATGTTCTTATCAGTTTCGTGGCTATCAGCCATCTGATAAATAATCCTAAAGAGGAATCTGATCCAAATGCAAAAAACATGCTAATCAGTACAAGTATAAAATTAATACAACAAGAAAATTAACCAAAACATACCATGGAAATCCTGTAATCGTGAAGATTATGCCAAGTGTAACAAAATAATCCCAGAAATAGGGCAACATCTATTTCCAGAATCATTTTTGCATAAAGTATAGATTAAGGGGATTCCAAGTGTTCCACTTATAAGTTTGGAATCACGCTAGAACATTAATTCAAACAAAATGCAATATCAACAACTCTGAATTTCAACGAATATCTTTATGATGGTAAGGTTTTGTATTCCATGTGATCCCAAGGCACAGAGTTTTACATAAACAAACCCGTGATACATGATATTACATGAATATGGTTGTCACAATTCCTTTGGAGAAATAACTAGATTTTTTGTTTTTCAGAAATATTGTCTTCCCACGTTTTAGCTGACTCGTCGCATGCACATGCAACTAACAATTCTAAACAATGCAAAACATAGTTTTTAAGCCATGCTGTGATACTTTTAAATACAAACGTAGTTTTTTATTGTTGTTTTCATACCTTTAAATAGAAATGCTTTAAATGCTTAGCTTCATCTCAAACATTGGTTTTGCGTATTTGAGTATATCTTTCTCTCTTCTGGGAGAAGTATCTCACTATTTAACATATATCATGTCTTGTTAACAAATTATTTACTAGTCTAAACTATAGTGAATCAAATATACCTATGTAAAAAGGTTCCTAAAACATGCTAAAAAACAAGCCATGTTTTTCATGGCCTCAAAACAGGAAACCCTAATTTTCACAAAACATAAAAAATGTCACCCAGTATAATTTTACGCCTTACCCACATGAAATAAGTATGAACATTATAAGACTACCAGTAACCACAATGAATCCAGGTCGATTTGATCAAAATTTAATTAATTTGTTTTTAGTTATTTCTTGTAAAAGGATCAGATCATTGTTCACTTAAAGGTAAACCAAAAGAAGGTCCCGAAAAATAAGGGGTATAGACCATACTCACGCAATAAACAAGACCACCAATGTTCAACGGAGATCAGGACAAGGTTAAATTCATGAGGAGCCCAAAGCAACCAAAAGACAGTTTCAAATCTAAGTAGACACATTGTTGCCATCAGTTAGCTTCTTTTTCTGCACCTCCTGGCCCTCGGGAAGGTAAGATGTTATATCTAGCATAGAAATGGGATTCAACTCATCGCAATTTCCAAAACAAGTTAGCAGAAAAAAAGATTTATCACAAGACAATTCCCCACGATAGTCACATTTTCAAATGCTAATTTGCACCAGCTTTTCCAAATAAACCAACGGATGACGGTTATTCTCGATTTTATCCCAGAATGTATTTTTTTCTACTGATATCATTGCCCCCCATAAGAAGGATTTCATGTAAAAATCCATACCACAAATATTAATATGGCTTTTATGAAGCTTCAATCCCCCAAAATGGCTAGTTGTCTTCATTGTTGAGTTACACAGACAACATCTACTTGATAGTTGGATCCCGTATTTGTACAATGGATCCTGAGTTACAAGCTGATCACGTGTAAAAACTTAAAAGCCACAAGGAAGTACGAACCTCTGGGGTGGAAGCATTTTGTCACTAGTTATTCATGGAAAGATGAGAAGGCTCCATCACTAAAAAGAGGATAGAGAGGTTACGTGAATGTCAATCGGAGAATGTTCTCAGGTAATGAATATGTAATTAGAATTGACAAAGGTGACATTTGCTAAAAAGTCATGCAGATCTGCAAATTTATGATGTTGGATCTGCCCCTGCAGCTGTCAGATCATTTGATCAAATGTTTCTGGCACCTAAAGAGAAAAAAGCTTTGCTGAAGGCCGCAATTTTGTTGGTAGCTAATAATCAAAGGTTTGTGCAGTATTCATGAAGCAGTGAGAAATAGTAAATCTGCAATTGGATCTACCCAAAGACAGGTAAAGCACGTATCAATGAGGAACTTGCTCCCATCATGTAATAAATCAGAAGTTCCTGAGCTAGACTTTCAGAATATTGATGTGTTCCTTTTCGGCTCACAAAATAGCGCAGTTTGCTTCCATAGTACCTTGCTTTCAGTATTGTGGAGAGGATCCCTGGTCAGTTGTTTATCCAATTTTGTAGTGTCTTTGTGAGCATGGCGTTAATAACTATGAAGTCTCATAATCGAGCAATCGATCTTCACGAAGAAATGACATAGCGACCTTTGTGGGTTGTGTTTCCATTTTTTTAAGCAAAAGGGAGGGAACATGCATGTCAGCTCCAAATATATTAAAGATGAGATATAGAAAAACTTACAAAAGCCATGACTCAAGTTGAGTCCTTGCTAAAAGAGTTAAATTTTCAATGTAAAAACGTTCCGTTCAAAATATTACAACATTGTGGCTCATCCAAAGTGTCCAAATAACGGGAACTGGAAGCCATAACTTTGAGTTGGTGCAACAGCGGTAGTTGAACAGTGAGCCCCCAACAGTCAATAATGTTGCTATGTGTCATCCACAAAATATGAAGATTGCTCTAAGTCTCTTTTGCCCGTGGACACGTGAAGAATAGGCGATTTATTGTTTCCTATTCCTCTGCACATATAACATAATAACACAAAGGTTGTCATTGCCATATCTGGCACATATATCCTTTGTCAGTAGTCTGTCGCGTCACATTAACCAAAGGATGACCTTAATGCGTGTCGGGACCTTCATCTCCCCAATGAATCTGCAGCCACGAATCAGCCCTTCATCAACTTGATTCAGGCACCAATCAACGCCTATAGGCCCATTGTACCATGAATTCATTCTCTTTCCAGTCCCAATGGTCATGCCCTTCTACTGGGCCCACAACCTTGTTAACATCATCATATAGTTCCAGTAGCTCCTGCAACCATGGTTCAGAGAGTTCTGTATGGAATATCGGGGTCCAAAAACCATCTTCCCAACAATCAACGACAGTAGCCTCTTTATCTGGCACCTGAGCAAATAAGCATGAAAAACACGATGACATGGTTCCGCCATCAATTCAGTCATCGGTTCAGAAAACAAAGGAGCATCAGTTCAGTCATCAGTTCAGTCAATGAAGTGTGTCGGCAACTGGGGTAGGAAAGAACACCCCCTCCAGAAGGACGACATGCTCAACCGTATAATTCGTTATATGGTTCCTTGAACGTGGATCCCACCTTCCACATCAATCTGCAACACAGGTCTTCCCATCTCTGCACAATCTCGCAACCTATTTCAGTAACAAGGTCTTATCATCGTGTCCCGCCACGGTATTCCCAGACATCCATCTTCGACAGGAAGTGTGACAGAAGTCCAATCAATCAGATGCATACCCGACGAGTTCCGGCCCTAACCCCAGAAAATTTCTTCACGTGTTCTCTAATTGTCAGCGTATACACGTTGGTAGCAGACTGGATGATATGAAGAAAATAGGGTTTAGCTGCCAGTACTGCCCTAATCAGGACGAACCAACACCCAACCTGATAAACGAAAGCCTTCCACCAAGCCAGCCTCCGTTTCAGCTTCTCTATAACAGGTAGCCAGCCAGACAAGCGAAGTCGACCACTACTCAAAGGTAGTAGTCCCCAATAACAAATCGGTATAGATACGCACAAAAGCAAGTCAACGAACGATGTCTAATTTTATCGATTATCTAAACTGTGCATGATGGAATTTCGAAGTGGTCGTGGCATGAGTAACGAAAGGAGTAAATCGATAAATTAGTAACGGTAAACAGAGAATGTTAGTTAACCTTAGATTTTTTTCTAAATCTCTACTATGAATTGTCAATATGAGTTATAAGTATAGAGGATGATGAAGGAAAACCAACATAAACAATTGGGAAAGACCCTAATCCAAAGGCCAGGAGATTATTTGCAGTAAACCTTTCGCTATTTAAGATGTTTACACCATAAATGGATTTTTTTCACGGTTGATTCTCAAATCTGCAGCACAAATTTTCACTATTTCTGCACAATCCCGCAACCAACTTCAGTAACAGTCTTATTCGTCATATCCAGCCATGGTATTCCCAGAAATCAACCAGATGCATACCCGACAAATTGTGGCCCAAACCCCCAAAAAATATTCTCATGATCTCAAAATGTCAGCGTATACACATTGGTAGCAGGCTGACGACATGAAGAAAATAGGGTTTGACTGCCACTGCCAGTACAGCCTCAATCAGGACGACCCCCCCCCCCCCCGATAAAGCAAAAGCTTTCCACTGAGCCAGCCCCCATTCCAGTTTCTCTATAACAAGTAGCCACCCTGACAGGTGAAGTCTACCACTACTAAAACGTGGTCCTAAATAATGGATCGGCAAAGATCCGCACACAAGCATGTTAACGAAAGATGTCTAAATATATCAATTCTCTAGATTGTACATTGTGGATTTTCAAAGTGGTCGTGATGTGAGTCCCGAGAGGAGTAAGCGATAATTTAGCAATGGGAGACCGAAAATGTTGGATTATCGACCTTAGATCTTTTGTAAATATCTCTACTATGAATTCTCGGTTACTTATAAGTTCGGAGGGCAATAAAGGAAAACCAACATAAACTATTGGGAAAGATCCTGATGCACAGGCGAAGAGATTATTTATAGTAGACCTTTTCGCTATTTAAGAGGTCTACACCATAAATAACATTTTTTCACGGTTATTATCAATTCAGCACCACAGGTCTTCACTATTTCCCCACAATCTCGTAACCTACATCAAAAACAGAGTCTTATTCATCGTGTCCAGCCACGGTATTCCCAGGCCTCCATCTCCGATGGGAAGTGTAACAGAAGTCCAATCAACCAGATGCATACCCAACGAGTTCTGAAACTGACCCCAAAAAAATGTTCTCATGATCGTCTGGAAGCAGACTGGATGACATGAGGAAAATAGGGTTTAAACACAAGTAAAGCCCTAATTAGGAACAAACCAGTCAACCGCGGGAACACCACAAGCATATTCGTCTGAACTCAACAACAACAACAAAGTCTTTTCCCACAATTAAGTAGGGATTTTTTTGCCTCCATTCAAATCCGTATAGGTTTACATCCAAATAACTAAGATCCCTTCAGGTAGTCTCATTCCAATGCTTCTTGGACCTTCCTCGTCCTCTCTTAACTGGCTCAACATCTCAAATCCCGCATCATCTAACTGATGTATCAACCAACCTCCTTTGCAAATGGACAAACCATCTTAAGCGGCTTTCTCTCATCTTATCCTCTATCGGAGTCACACAAGCTTTCCTTCTGATTGCATCATCCCGAATCCAATCTTTTCGTGTATGACCACACATCCACCTTAGCATTTTCATTTATGTTACCGCCACTCCATGCACAAGTCTATGATTCACAGGACAACATTCTAATCCATAGAGCAGAGCAGGTCTCACAGCTACTTCGTAAAGCTTTCCTCTGACTAAGCGATCAAAAAAAATTCATCGCCATCGCCCTCAGGCGATGATGAACACCAACATGCAGCAATCTCATGGAAATAAAGATCACGGGTTTCACCAAGAGGTGGACCGCCTTCAGCAGGATCAAATGATTTCCACTAGAAAAACAAGAGACTTCCCAGCCACACAACTTATGTTCTCTATCTTCTCAGCCAAGGGCAACCACCCCACATGTTTGAGCACTCAAGGTTTTAAAAAGCGTGCGGCGCATCGAGACGTTTTCCCCGTATTGCCTCGAGGCGTAAGCCTCACTCGTGAAAGAATTTTTTTCATAAAACATAATAATTAATCGTAAGTACAATTTTCAAGTTCTAGAAATTAAATAGTTATGACTAAATACATAACTCCGTGACATTTCAAGGCTAACATCATGGTTTAAAAATCCAAGTATATAACTCTCTCTTTTTGGACTCTAAATCTGTAAGGAATCGAGTAAATATGGATATGCAAGCACAATAATGGGTAACTCTCCGCAAAATTTAAAGTTTTGAATAAAATTTAACTAAAGGGACTAGATGTAACATACCATTTTCAAAATAGATGAGATATGTGTGTCATTCAATTGAGAAATATAAGAGATCACTTTTTACTTTACCATAAGGATTGGGGGTAAAACGCTTGAATATTGCATGTAATGACCATCTTTGTTCATGCATGCTTTAAAGATATGTCTAAGGATTAACAGAGGAAACTGTCACAAACTACCAAATAGCAAAGAAGGAAGCAAAGAAGGCTGTAAGCAAAGCTAAGTCAAAAGCTTATGAAGTTTTGTATAAAAATCTCGACTCTAAGGAGGGTCAGAAGGATATATTTAGGTTGGCCAAAGCAAGAGAAAGAAAGATCAAAGACCTTTCTCAAGTGACATGCATTAAGGACGAGGAAAGTGCTGATTTATAATGTGAGAGTTCTTCGTGACTGATGGAACTACATGCGAGAACGACGAAACCCCAAATTTAATGTCAAACTGTCCAGGAACAATACTCTCAATAACTTAAGTATGCTGGTTACCGGATTTTCTGTCATCTGTCATCTGTAACTAAATGATTCGAAGAATATGGTAAATAAATTATTCAAACGATTCCGACTATAAAGTAAAAGACGGCAGGAATGAATCAAAATGCAAGAAACGGATTTTCAAATGATTTTGGGAAATTAATAAGCCAACATCAATCAAAATCATGGGTGAGGAATCGGTCGAAGCTAGAAGAAAATATTGCCGAAATTGATATAGATTTAGAATTCGGTGCTAATGTTTGCTGCAAACAGCAACTACCTCTTCACCGATCCAAGATCTTACGGCAGTCCAGATCGTACAGCAGTCCACAGCCAGAAAAAAAACTGAAAAATAAAATATGGGAAGTTGGATGTACGTTACCACAGCCGGAGGGGAGAACGGTGTGCTGCTCTCGACCCAAATGACGACGGTGACAGTTACAGGTTGACAATCGGCGATGCCAGCAACAAAGAGCAGGTGATCAGAGGAGGTGTGGAGGCGAGGGATAACAGATGGAGGAAGAGGGCGGCGCCGGGGAGGGGGAGTTAGGGCTAGCGTTTCAGACGTGTGGGAAAGGAAAGGGAGGAGAGAGGTTAGCGAGGAAAATAATATTCTCATTCAATTGTCTCTCTACTCAAGGGGTGGGGACCTCTACAAAGGCTAAATCCCATCAATTAAATAAAATTAAGATGTTACTCGTGCTTCCTAACGGAATAAAATAAATTTTAGTTTTTTAAAAAAATAGAAAAATAATTAATAAAAATTGACTTGATGTGAAAAGATATTTTTTTATATGAATCCATGCAATCTATCAGTACAAATATTTTTAAAATGCTGAAATTATTGTAATTAATAGATGTTTATTTAATATCTAAAATATTATTACATCCAATGGTAGACATTCAAAATATAACTTTGAGGGTGCGTTCTTGTATCGGGTTAAACCACCCCAAGGGTGGTTTAACTCCCCTACCCCATATGTTCTCCCTCCACATGGATCCCACTTTTTATCTTTTTAAAAAAATTAAATAAATCAATTCTCCATCATCAAATCCATCAAAAAATAATATATTATACCATCATATCATATAAAAATTATAAACTACTCCACTTTTACTCACTTTTTCAAACTACAATACAATCACATCACAATAACTTCTCACTTTTTCAAACTCCAATACAATCACATCACCCCAAACCCACTTCTAACCCACCCCCAGTTTAACCCTCTATCCATACACCAAAACCCAAAAATGGGTTACCTGCAACCAGTTTAACCCACCTAAACGCACTATCCAAACACCCCATGAAGGTTTAATGTTAAGAGTGTTCATGGTGTAGTTGTATTCCGCGTATTTATGAATATAGATATAATAATACTAGTTGGGAGCCCGTGCTTTGCACGGGCACTTATGTTTGGTGGATCTTTATTATATTAATTTGTATAAAAATTTAAGTAACAATGTAATAATTCAGGAAATCCATGCATCTATTGAGAAATTTATTAGCAGTGAGAGGTGGAATAAATAAATACCAAAAGAAAGTTATTATTGGATGGTATCATAAGATTTAACGGGTATAGGGCATAAAAAATAATAAAAGGTATATAAATTTTCCGACAGCAATTACTCTATATCATTGACTCCCAAATGCTCCCCTGTATTTGAAACAATTGACATCAAGTATTTTATGAAAATTTCCACATAATCCACTGTCAAAAATATCTTAGGTCAAAAACTTTATTCGAACATACACAGCTCATGTTGCTCTTTGTGTATAACCATCATCTATGACCTTATGTGCAGCTATATCTTTTTTTTTCATTTTACATATATATATAGTCTCCAACGATTCTAATGAAAAGGAAGCAGTGTTTTATATACATTACAGTGATAGCAAAACACAAAGGAAACTAAGTTCACAGTTTCAAAAAAGTAATGCTTATAAACAGTAAGATCAAAGAAGAGTAAACGTGAGTTTGGTGGTCTTTTGGATGGTGATTGGAAAACTGTAGATCTTTCTGTCATCGACCTGTGAAATATTTAGGTATATAGAAGTGGATGTACGTCAAGCCAACATAATACACGTACATACTCTTTTTTCGTGATGTGGATGGCTTGGTTTGTACGTCATATTATGGTAATATACCTAAAAGGTAAACGCTTAAGGTCTTATTCTTCGAGACATTCACATAATTTCTGTATTAATACAAGAAGTTGCAGGTCCATGATGAACGTAGAATTGTGCTTAAGGAAAGGATGATAGTAGAGGTCTTATAGGAAATAGTAGCCGAGCTAGGAAGAGTCGACAAGGTGATAATAATAAGAAGAAGCATGTGACGAAGAGAACGCTAAATATACCGACGGACAATCTAGTAGGTAAAAATTTAGTAAGAACCTTGGGAGGGGGTGGATGTCATGTTCTGATTTTTTTGTTGCATTTTTTCTTACTGGATAAAGAGTTAATGTCCGATAGGAGAAGTTAGCACGAGGGAGTGTAAGCACAAAATGAGAAATGTATGGATAATAACCTATTTTGGTGCGCCCTCATTCTTTCGGTAGGCCGATGAGATGGAAAGAAAGAAAATGACAAGATACAAATCTAGTGTAATTCCTATCTAGCGTACAAATGAGATAAGTGAATGTTTGTGACGTAAATGGAATGGTAATATACGTTTATTATGTTTATGATGGATAGAAAGTTTCAATAACGGAATGTAGATGTGATTTTATTAGAAATAACACTACCATTTGCCAACCTGTTATTTATACTAAATTATAAGTATATTTTATTATTACACAAGATTAGATATGTTATCCAAAAAATAATAATTAATCTAACAAAATAAAATAGTATCATCACTAATTAACTTTATGAGGGCACTCCACCAACCATGATATGTATGCCATGTACAATATTATCCTTTGTATCTTCTATAAACGAGAGGAGCTACACTAAAAATAATTGGCAAAAGATGAGTTATTTATTGTGATGAGAAATTAATCTCATTGTTACAGAGGTGATAGTCTCGTGTATTTTAGCACATTACAATTGTTAAGAAGTTATGATGTTATATTCGTGTACATGTTTTTTGCTTTAATGATTAAGCCACACCTTCACTTATATTTAAACAAAACATACACCTGCATTAATTATATTTTTGTTATAGTTTATTTACGTTAGTTACATCATCATCGACTATGATGTGTCCGTTGGTCATAACATCGTCATTAGTGGCAATGGTAAAGTTACTGGTGAGCGTCATCCCAAGATCGAAGTGTGTATGTACGATGAAAAAGCAAGAATATAGCACGATGTGCGTTCATCATGCGAAAGGCATGATCGGCCACTGGCTTACAAATTGTCGGGAATCGGCTTACACAAACCACCCATTGCCGGTAGAATAATCTAAACTGTCGAAGCAGCCTCACCTTAAATCTGACATCCTCTGCTACAAAAACGTCACACATGAACGACCCCTCATTGCCTTCGACGGGAATGATATTAAGTCCATTTCAGGGGAACTCTCTTCAAGCATTGGCACATGCA